>JAXGGA010022577.1:0-14760 GCA_038373865.1 Uloborus plumipes
TTTTCAAAATTATTACCTTTTAATTCGGCAAGTATAAAAATTGTATTAAATTAGTACCTGAAAAGACAGTTCATTAAATGGACGAGGAAATTTAGCGGAACTTTTTTCGCTGTCATACGATACAGAGCATAAAGTATTTCTTACGTTTCAATGAAAACGAAACACGTAAATGGTTTTCTTGAAATTGGAGCATATACTTACTTTTCTCAATAACCATCAGTTTCATCAATCTCAACTAATTCTCTACTTGGCTCATTTTCTTAAATCTTCAGCCATTTCTCGTCTTTTAATACTATCCTAATTGTTAGCAATAAGAGTATTTGAATGAAGTGCTTTCCATTTAATACTGCCACAATAGATTCATGAACGGCATGAGATCGACGGGTTGCCTACCGCTGCTCTATTCATTATAATTATTGTTAGAAGTAATAAAAGTTTAATTAGACTTAAGTTTTGATAACTTACTTCAAAATGAACCAATAAAGCCAGTAGTATGTAGATTACCGGAATACGATTACCGGAATTTTTTTTGAAAAAAAAAATTTTTTGAATTGTAGTTTAATCAAATTTTGATGTAAAATCAACGTAGAATCAAACAAACCAAAGTTCAATTTTGCTCTTTTTCTCCGTTAAAAAAATAAAAATGATGTAAATGAAAAGGCCAGATCTTAAATTATTAATAATTTAAGATCTGGGAAGGAAATGTCTTCAACTGCACTTGCATTTTGCTTAGCCTACTGCTAACACTTTTTCGGTTTTCTAACCTTTCTTTTTATTTTTAATTTTGTTTTAATATTGATAAGAGTTAAATAATAAGCCTTTGCATCAACTAAAAATAGTTTATGGTAGAAGATGAGCCATTTTAGAAAGTGTGCCCTACTAAAAATGACCCGTAGAGATTAATAAAAAAAATTGTACCGGGAAATAGTCAACACATATCAATACATCTAAATCAGTAGAAGTCTACTGATATCAATTGAACAAGATGCTATGGATCTTTATTAATATCCATAGATTCTGCGGTTTGTTTCAGTAATATCACTAAAGGATGCTATGGATTTTGTATTGATTTTTACTAATATCAATAAGTCTCTACTGATTTAACAGTATTGATATCTGTAATCCATTTCCCCATACAATTTCTTTTTATTGATCTCTACGGGTCATTTTTACTAGGCATAGAATTACTCGAACAAGGTGGTAGGTCATTGCACAAGTGGCGTGCAAAATATTCAGAAGAACAAAACTGATATATACTGTTTATAATAGCATTATATAGCTACAGCATAAATATTTTGTACAAATGGTGGCATATAACATCTTCCCCTCTCCATTGAAAGTTGGGAGGGGAGTAAATTTCTGATAAGGGTGTTTTTCAAAAGAACTCATCAAAACAATTTGAATGAATGGTTGAACAATGTGTCCGATAAACCATATGTCAAAACAAAACTTGATTTTTGTTTCATTTTTATCGAAAAAAACCATATAATTATTTTTTGCTCCAATCTTTTAAAATATGGAATCAGTATAATACCTATCGGATTTGTACTGATGCCAATTAAAGCTTTATGAATATCCATTAGGATCAGTACCCTACTGACCAGATTTCTATTGATGTCTATAAAGCTTTTATTGATAACCATTGGGATGCTTTCCTACTGACCAAATTTCTATTCATGTCTATAAGGCTTTTATTGATACCCATTGAGGATATGATCAATAGGCTACAGATATCAATAGCATCTGTTGATACCAATAGTCCGTAGAAATCAATTTATATCAATGGAACTATACTGATATCAATATATTTTTTATTGATTTCTATGTGGTCGTTTTAGTAGGGCGAACTTGCTGGATTGCAGTCATATCCATCTATATAGCTATTTACGTGCCCATATACCTCTCTATATTTACGGGAGCACCCCATCGCCTGCCTTGAAAGAAGGCTCATTCTACCACGGGTTTCTCTGTTTGATGTACATAAATTGCAACCCCCCCCCCAAAAGGACATATTACTAAATTTTGAACTTGGCGATAAAATCATTTTATAAACCACCACGCGATTTTTTTAATGAGTCTCCTAAGCCCTATTACCTTTAAGAGCACAAGTGCAAAAAATGTTTTAACTTAATATACACTAGCTACGTCTTTTCTATCAAAATATTCTTCGACAAAGGATTTTGGAAAGACAATAATAAGCGGAATTACCACTTCCCAGACCAGAGAAAAGACAGACAAAAGAATAAGGTAACTATTCGAAGAAATATCATCAGAACTAGTGAGCGAGTCTCCGTATATGTGTTATCACAAAGAGAAAAACACCAGATGCTTAATATTGGACAATCGATTAGGATGAGCTTTTGTCACGGAAATAGACATCAGTCAATCAAAGAATAAACACACAGCTTTATTAACTAAGTTCATATCCCTAGGCGTACATTCAACAATTAACACATTATGTGGTACAAAAATGATTTATTTTTCAAAGTTTCAGAAGTACGTACTGCAATTATACGTTGCTCTAGTTCAGCTTTGTAATAAGATGCTTACTTTATTAGCAATTAACTTATTAATGCCGTTAATAATTTGTATTTTCCTCTGTATTTAATGCAGCGAAAAAAGTATTGGATTCGTAAAAATTTTTAATTTTGACGATTTTGCACTTTTTGAGATGTGCAGAAAAGAAAATATTTAAGTTGAGAAAGCTGGACTATTTGTTAACGAAGCACCTCTACCTTTTGCTAACTTTAAGAAATTTCAGAAGTGCTTAATCTACAATTATGTGCTTGCTTAAGTTCAGCGTTTGAGTTAATTTGTTAAGACATTTAATTTATAATTAATATCATTCAATTTCATTTTAACGATTAAAATGGTTTTCGAAATCTGATATTAATGGACTGCATAGCAACTCGCAGGATATTACAGAGCAAGCTTAGCATTTATATGGTAAAACCTTTGTTTTAAAACACGCTTTGAAACTAATGACTTGAATCAAGATCATCGTCAAAACTCTTTATTATTTCAAAATCCTAAACCTACAAATCTGTACTAGATTAAGTTTAGTTTTAAAAGTAATATGTAATCTCAATAAAATTAAGTTCAGATCAATTACACTGCTCGACATTGAAAATGCAACACCAAGAAGGAGTGGTCAGAAATTCATGCAAATTTTACCGTAGACGCACGTCACTGAGTTATGCAAATGATATGAAATGCGCAGCTCTCCGACGCACGTGAAGTAAGATATAAGATAATGAAGTTGAAAAGTGGGCTATGTTCATGTTGGTTTTTCTGCAAGACTAATTTATCGGAGAAATTTGGTTTTTGTCTCAAAGGATACATGTGATAGGAGGAAGTGCCACGCCGTCCTCAACGAAGACACTTCCAGCATATAGACGACTTTACAAGGGGTATGGTGATCGGACTGAGAAGGGGAGGTTGGTCCGTACGTCAAATTGCAGCTGATACCCACATGGATGCAAGCACTGTGCATCGGCTGTGTCGGAGATGATTGGAAAGAGGAAATGTAGCCACATTGAGGGGTGCAGGTGCAGCCAGAGTGACGTCAGACCGCTTGGATCAACGGATTCACCGACAAGCTGTGGCGGACCCGCAAGTCACTTGTACGTCGATTCTGCAGCACGTGCAAGGTACCCTGGATGTTCCTGTGTCGACCAGAACCATTTCCCGTCGACTGGTTGCACGTGGCCTGCAATCACGGCGCCCGCTAAGAAGACTGCCATTGACCTCACAGCACAGACTCCAACATTTGGAATGGTGCCGGACCAGAGCGACGTGGATGGCAGAATGGCAAACCGTAGTGTCCTCAGATGAATCCCGCTTCTGTTTGTCCAACGATAGTCATCGCATACGTGTGTGGCGTCGACGTGGAGAAAGATCGAATCCGGCAGTAACTGTGGAACGCCCCATAGCGTGACAACGTGGCATAATGGTTTGGGGCGTTATTGCATACAATTCCGTATCACCTCTAGTTCGTATTCGGGGCACTATGACGGCCCAACGATACGTAGATAATGTACTGCGGCCGGTGGCAATCCCCTACCTTCAGGGTCTGCCAAATGCAATTTTTCAACAGGATAACGCCCGGCCTCACAGTGCTCGAATCAGCCAACATGCTCTACGAGGTGTACAGATGCTTTCCTGGCCACCATACTCTCCTGACTTGTCACTAATCGAACATGTGTGGGATGTGATTGGACGCCGTTTGCAGAACCTGTCACTGCCTCGTTCTGAGGACGAACTGTGGCAAATGGTTGAAAGGGAATGGAGTGCCATCCCTCAGGACACCATCCGCAGGCTTATTGACTCCATGCCTAGACGTGTTTCTTCGTGCATCGCAGTCTGCGGTGGTCCTACTTCTTACTGAGCCGACGCCGTCCTCGCTCTAAATTTTGTTTATTTATTTTGAAATAAATATCACTTATTGTTCCATGCTGTCTCTGTCTTCTTACCAAATTTCATCAATTTCTGACCACTCCTTCTTGGTGTTGCATTTTCAATGTCGAGCAGTGTATTTCTTCACTAAAAGCTTGACCTACCGCCAAAAAAAACCACATATTAAGTATGATATATAAAAGTTAATACAAATAAAAGCTATCAAAAATCCAATATATCAAAGCCAAAAATATCAATGATAAATTTGATTTTTACATACGGCTCTTTAATTTTGTAAGTAACTTAGTATTTAAATTTTTTAAAACACAAGAAGATATAATTGACATTTGTTTCAAATTAGATAAGTGACCTTCATTTTTATGAAGCTGTACATTTATTTAGAAGCCTTAGAGATAAAACTTATGGTAATGTGTTTAATTTGATGTGAAAAGCTTTATATTCATGGCTCATAAAATGCGTTATTTGCAATTTGTGGTACTAGTCATACAGGAAAATGCTGAATTGATGATTCAGCTCTAAATTTTAGGGCTGTTTTGCGGATATCGAATCTCCTGGATTGTAAAGGCCTTAGATTTACTGATGCATGCATCATTCAAATACCATAAAATTGTGCAGTAAAGTACACTTTAAATTCTTATCAAATATTCTTTCAAAGTTGCATAAATTTCAGAATAGTAAATTTGAATGGATAGTTTTTAGTAGGAAATGTGTGTAGTTTGTATATCTTTCTCGTTTTCTTCATATTTTTATCGATAAGAACTTATATTATTATTTGAGTCATAGGTTACATTTTGAGTGAATTTTATTGACACTACGTATTATGTGTGTGTACTGTTATTACATTTATATCACATTTTTTCTCTACTAATAATAAAGCTGAAGGTGGGTCTGTCTTTCTTTCCTTCTGTCTGTTACGCGCGTAGCGCCAAAACCGTTCGGTCGATTTTCATGAAATTTGGCACAAAATTAGTTTGTAGCACGAGGTTATGCACTACGAAGCGATTTTTCTAAAATTCTATTTCGTTCTTTTTCTATTCTAATTCTTAGCGAAAATTCGATAAAATAGGGAAGAAATATTTCATACACATTTTCAAGTCTTATGTCATTCGAAAGCTTGAAATTTTCTGCTAAAAATGATGTCAGTTTGAAGTTTCTACGAGCATTAGAAGAGCTGTAATAATTGTTTTTAGAATCCCGGAAATTCAAGGCTTACCTTCAGCAAAGCAAGCCAAACGATTCTAAAATGGTTAAGCTCGAGAATAAAATTTGTTTGAAAATAAAGATGAAATGAAATATTTTATCAACGGAAATCAACTTTTCATGTTGTTACCATGGTTACGTTTTTATTTCGTTTATTTGTTTCGTTCTTTTTCCCTTAATAATTTTAAAAATGTATTTGTTTTTGTAGCAATCCAAACTCCAAGCCTTATTAAAATTAGTCAAATGAAATATAATAAAACCGTGATAAGATGGCACCTGTCAATCAAATGAGAAATCGAGTCCTTTCCTTAAAATAGGTAGAGAAGGAAGAAACTGACGCGTACCATTTTTGTGAGTTTAGAGACATTTTGGCGATCTGACAAGTTGTATAGAAGAGGGAATAATTCTTCAACCAAATGAGGTCAAAAAAGAGACAACATGATAGTAAACCATTCTAAATTTATCGTCTGCAAAACATATTTTACTTCATTATTAATTTATTTCAATATAAATTGCAGTAAATGGCTTGAGTGAACGAATTTAGCTTTTAATTTATCGTTTGCTGGTTGATGTTTGTCGATGTTTATTGTTTTTATTATCATTGTGAAGAATAATGCACGAAATTTCTATGACTAATACTTAAAATTTTTAGGATCAGTTGAGTTTAAAAGAAAAAAGTGCTCCAAATATATTTTTGCAATGTGATTATTTATTGTTGGACTGTAATTTGCAGCAGTAATTGCATTTAATAAATAATAAAAGACAATATTAAAAGTTAATTTTTGGCGACTTTTTTACAATTTGGCATTTAATTCTATTTCAGTATATTTACTTGTATCGTATTGCGATATTGCAACGTTCTTTCTAAAGTGTGTCATTTCGGAAAATGTATTATTTTGTTTTTGAAGTTAGGAAAGAAAACTTTCTTCTTCTTTTAAACTTTGGTAAGATTTCTGTTGGTTTCTGTGAGCAACAAAATTGTTCTTATTTTCTCTTTTGGCTTATTTTTGTGCACCCCCCTTCTGGTTGCATTCGAATGTCCCCAAGAGGGTATTTTATTCCTTTTATGGGGTAAATCAGTGTTAATTTCAATGCAGACAAAAGTGATAGGAATTGGCGCCACTACTTGGCGATAAATCGCCAAGCTTTTAGTCGCCAAGTATTTGACGTCAATTTTGCGACATATCGCCAAGTTGGCGAAAAATTTGACGAAAAAAGTTTTTTGCGTTCAATTTGGCGATATTGGAGATATTTTGCGAAAAATCCACTGAATGATGTTAAAATCGGCGATATTTAGGATATTAATCATTGTAAAACATTTTTTTTTGCATTATTTCGTGGCAAACTCGGGATGGAATTGTTATTTTGCTCACTCCAAGCACTATTTTAGCGCTTAAGGCATCAAATAAGAAAATTACACGTATAAGGAAGTAGTGTGGGGTCCATACCAAATTTTTATATCATACTTTGAAGAAATTATAGTTGAATTAAAACTAAAATAGAGTATTTTTTCTGCTATATCAATTTTTTACAAATGAACTTTTAAGTTTATACCACGGGCAAAGCCGTGCGGGTACCGCCAGTGTTAATTAAAACAACTGAGAGATTATGACTCCTAGTAGGTGTCCTTTAAACAGTTTGGTTAATTATGCCGTCAAAGCATCAAAGAAAAAAAATCCGACAGTTTATGGTTTTTATTTAGTAGCTAAAATTGGTACAGCAAAAGGATAGCTGTACAAAAAAGTTAGAAAGATAATAAAAAAGTAATAATTCTGCAGTAAATTAAAGTGCACTTCAAATTCTTATCAAATAATATCTTATTTTCAAAATATTAAATTTGAATCTATATTTACTGGGCAATGTGTGAAATGTACATATCTTCATTTTCCTCCCTTTTCTCTCGGTTAAAAATCATAATATTATTTGAGTTTTAAATTACCTTTTGAGTGAATTGTATTCATAATATAAAAATTAAAAACCTCAATGTAACTATATGTTGATTAGTACCTGCTTTGAAGACCCCCACCCACAGCACAAAAATATCATTAAATATCTGGAGAAAAACAATGTCTTCAGTAAGTCAACCACTCTCTGCTACTCTTAAGTATTAATAAAATTACTCAAAATTAGTACCGTAAAAGGGGGTGAATCGGAACACTTTTCAGCTTTAACTGTAAAAAAAGCAGTTAAAAGATTTTTTTTTTATTTGATTTTCTGGGTAAAAACTTCGTTCTTACTTATCTTTTGATATTACAAGCTGTGGTGAAGTGGTTAGATTTTGTTCGTGTTAATTAAGCCGTCAGTGGAACATCGCATTGTAACAGATAAAAAGGTAAAAACCGCTATCCAAGGACTCGACCGCTCTCTCAGCCATTTTGGCCCACGTGCACAATTTACCTACAAAATTTATGGAGATACTCCTGAAAGACAATATGTTGAATCTGCAAAAAGGAATGAAGAAAGTACCTGGAATAATTTAGGCCGACCTCGAAGTAGTTCTCACTGACCTTTTATCATAGGCATTCAGAGATGGCATTGGTTGGGGGTAGGCGTATGGATTTTTGCTCCTTTCCTCAAAATTATTTTCCATTTCAATTGGAACAGATTCCGGAACAGTCTGGATCGTCGTAATTATTTTGCAGGATTTGGTGCATAACTCTCATCCAACAGGATACCTCCGGCGTCTTCGTATAAGTCTGGAGCGGACTTCAGGTGTCGTAAAAAGTTTGGGGACGACTGTATCTGGCCTCTCATTCCGAACAAAATGAGGATTCCATCGTATGGGAGTTATCTATCGGTTTCCAGCATCGTATCTTTCTTGTAGTTATTTTATAAAGAAAACTTGCATGATGAAAAAATTAGGTGGCTGGAGATTCATGAAGGCAATCGGCGAGGCAACATTTTTGGACGGTGTAGCAGCACTGACTAAAAACGTGGTTGCCGCCAGCCAGGAAGTATGAAAAGAGTGGAGGAAATAAGCAGAAAGGTGCGAAATATGTCGAACTTCAACGAAACAAGCAATTTAAAACATTTTTAACAGTTAGTATTAAAATATATAGGAAATTATGGGGTGTTCCGAATCACCCCGCTGATAGGGGTCAATCGGAACACATCTTAAAATTTTTATTTTTTTTCCATTTAACCTGTAATTTATGACTTAATTTTTTTTAAATGTAAATTCTAATGTGATATTCTGTTGTTCAGATACATGTATAATTGAAGCATATCACTCTTAGGTTTAAAATATAAGAAGGTTTGTTCTTGCATATGAAGTTTTGCAGTCTATGAAAATGTGATGTTTTCTAGCATTCCACGGGCAGCCCTCCTTAGAAACCAGTAGCGTTGCCAGATTGACAAAAGTAATTTTTTCCTACTTCCTATGATCTTACTTTTCTAAAAAAATGAATGGCGAAAAATACCCAATAGTATATTTATGAAGAATTTCTTTGTACGGTCGGGAAGTTTTATTCCGATTGACCCCGCTGTTCCTATACACCCCATTTTACGGTACGTGAAATACAAAACAGCAATACGAATGCACCAAATAGGCGTATGTTTCTGCACTGATAAATGGCTGTATCGTCGACTGTGACTCTTATTATTTCAACACAAATGGACATCATTTTTTTAACAGTATTTTTTAGAAAGGAGAATTAAATAAAAATTGTGTCAAACACTAATGTTCCAAACAAAAATGTGGCTTATAAAAATACAAGATGAATTGAAATAAAAAACTTGAATTTTAAAGTAAAGTAATAACCATGCTCCAAAGTTTTCCCCATACATCTAAATTGTGCAGTAAATTTGAAGGTTCACTGTCAAAAAGTCTGGTTTTCCATCTCAATTAATTTGTTTAAGTACCTGCTCATGAAATAAATTATAGCTTATAAAAATATGAAGCAAATGGATTTAAATTTTAAACACGAACCTAAAGTTATTAAGCTGAACATAGTTTCTGTTTACTTAACTTTCAACTAAATTTGTAACCTTAACCCATTTCAGGCCAAGCATTAAAATTTAATAAAATGTTACATTATTTTTATTGAAATATGCTTGAACTACATTCATTAGAACATAAACAAAGTTTCGTGCGTGAAAAATAATATTTTATTATTAAAACGAAACGTTGCGTATACGGATCATTGGCCGAATGAATGTACAAACTATATCTATTTGAAACATTGTATTTTAGTAAAATTTTTACACTTTTGAATGGAAAATTTCAGAACATTTGGGATGTAAATGCACTTGGCATTTAGTTCACAAATGAATCTTTTGTCTGTTAAACCATTCTCTTCATTGATTGTAAGTCCGATTCTAATAGTCCGTATTTTTTTTAGCAGAGTTGTCGCTGATGGCAGACCTTTCTTAAGATTTGTCATTTGAACTGTATCTCCGCTTTGCATTCCGATTTCAATAGTGCGATCGCTCTGACCTAAAGTCTATAAGTGCCACTTTTGTGTTCGTAGAAATTCTATGAAGCTTCCGTGAGCTTCCTGGAGCTCTGTCAAATTGTTTGTAATTAGTGGCCAAATTTTTTGCCTTGCATATTTATGCGGTAATTATCTATGGCATTGTCATGTAGGTCAACACCTTCCATCTGCTTTTTGTAATCCCAAATAACGTTAGAATGTGAAATGGTGAATTCCTTTTTTCTTTCCGACTATATCATTTAGTATTTACAATTTGAAAAGCAGTAGAATTATTAGAGACAATTGCTACCACACAGACCAGTCATTTCGAGTTTTTCCAGGGGAGGGGGGGGGGGCAAAGCCGGGGAGTAGGCCAATTGACCCCCCTGTGCCTCCTAAATGACGGGCCTGCTACTACACCATCGTCTATTAGTTAAGTTTAAATTAAACAATCATAATTCGCTATAAAACTCAGATTCCATGCATGAAAATTAGATTTTCAACTTTTGCATATTCTTCATGCATTTAGCCTTTGATGCGTTAACGCAACATTAAATTTGAGTAACGATTTTTAAGACTTTTTACGACATTTGTTTAATTTTTATTTTATTAACAGAACTTACTACTTTAAGGTATTATAAAAACATATGATTAATTTCAAGTAGATAAATTGTTCATTCTTAAAATGTCGATTTTGATAATAACGATTTCAAGCTAAAAAAACTTGCACATTTTGAACATTTCCGTACCTAAAAAGTTTGACTCAATTCAATTGCTAATATTTTATTGATGACATCAAAACCCTTAAAAATAGTATAAAAATAAAAATAATGAAATATATTTGTCGCAGTGTTCGTTAAAAATTTTGTTATGAAATGTTGCGTATACGCAACTTTGGCCGAAAATGGGTTAAATAGTTTTTTCTTAGTCCAATGCCATGGTTTTTCGGTTAAAAAAGAAACGAAATTCGTATACTGTAACCAATCTTTTTCTCATAAAATTTAAAAGCTTATTTGTAAGGGTATATTGCATAGGTAAAATATGACCCCCTAGGGTCCAAGTAACCCTTGTTTACGGTATTTAATATTACACCTTTGTGTACAATGAGAATTAAAGCGTTTGGAGAATGAAGGAGCTTTATTACATTTTTTGAAAATACAAAATGGACATATGAAGGGGCAAGTGGATAAAGGTGATATGTGACTTTTGAATTTCACTGATTTACACAAATTCAAATTAGTGTGTGTTTTTGTGTTAACTCAAACTTTTAATTGTGTTAACTCACAAACACAATTGAAGGAGCAAGTGAATAAAGGTGATATGTGATAATTTTTTTAAACAAAAGCATTTTCACCATCCATTGTAAAACGTATGTTTTTCCAAAATTGTCACATATCACCTTCATTCACCCCCCCCCCATATGTAAGCAATGAATGCAGTTAAATAAATAAATCTTGGTACGTTAAAAAATAGATGTCATTAGACCTACCTCATAAAAAGAAAATAAACGAGCCGAAACAGCTGCAACATTAAAACTTTAAAATTTAAGCAATTTTAAATTCGGGTTTTGTTACATAGCCTCTTCATCTCCCAACCTCTTCAATTATGAATCATTAGGTGAACAAAAAAAAATCTCAAATCAGTAATGAAAACCAAGTTAAATCATTTTTTATTATTATGCAAAAAGATAAAAAAACACTTTTTGTGTTTTATTATTAATATTTATTGCGAATATTATCAGCTACGTAAAATTAAAAGTGACAAGTCCTTAGGGGTATAGATCTCTTTTTACTATACATTCATACGAATAAAGCTCACATATCACCTCAAAGAAAACGCAGAGCATTGATTAAAATAACACTATCCGGATAATACTTGCAAAAATATCTCGATGAAAAATGCGATTAACTGAACTTTGGTTTTTCACTTTCAATAAAAACTAACTTTATAGATTGTTTAACATTCATTTTGTGATTGGAAATATTGTTCTTTTCGTCTTATCGTTCCTTTTATGTCAAAACGGGTCGTTTAAACAAGAAATATTATCTTACAATGGAGAAAGGGGACCGAAAATTCCTTTTTATGATGATCATATTTCATAATTTAGTTCGTGTCCTTCGGGTATTTTGAAGAATGTCTCTCCATTGTGGGCGACTACGCCATAAAATAAAAATCCTGGTCGGATGATAATTTAAATTTCCAATTAGATTTGTGAATAACTTACGGGAGGTTTAAGTATTCGTATTACATTGGAGAATCAATGGAACACCATGTTCTAATAATAATTAATGGCTGAAAAGGGGGAAAACATGCTAGTGGTATAAATTTAAATTCTAAAACTGTAGCGAAATTCATTTTACATGAAGAGTATTTTTACAACAGCATTTGAACTGGTATTACATGTCCTTCAAATAATTGATTTCTCATTAAACGAACATAACTATGGTCTACTGAAATTTACATTAACTGAAAAGGATCATTTGTAGTTATCTTAACAATTTTCACAACTTTAGATTTAATAAAATATACCAAATGTTTTAGAATATAAATACATTTGCACAATAAATGTAAGGTAATAGAACGTTAAAAAGCACAAGTACCCAATGATACTGCTGACACGTATTTCGGCGATACAAGGAACGCCTTTTTCAATGCAAAAAATTGTGAGCTTATGGATGCACAGATATCCGACAAAAGCAACGGGAACAGAACCGAGCAGCTTAAAAAGCAAAGAAAGCGAATTATAGGAGCACCAAAAGAAAATTTTAAAGCCAAATAAAGTCCAATAGGAAAAATGGTTGGTTATTAAATGCATATAAAATGGAGTAAAGCAAAAAATATTAGTTCAGTTACACGAATTCTAGTGAAGGTCAAATTTTGATGTGAAAGTGAAAGTAATTCAAAATAATTAATTACGGAAATCATCTACTAACTGGGAAATTAGTAAGTGCAAATTGGGGAAATATTAAGTGCACAACTTTGTGCCAAATGTAGAATCTAATGTTGATTTGGTGATATTGGGCTATATTTTCATATAAGAAAGTAATGCCGGTATTTCTCATAGCAATATCTTTAAAGCTTGTTGCTTTGGCTTTACACAAATTGAAGAGGTATAGGTATTTCAATCGCTCTTCTCAGCACTTTAAAGCACCTTAATATTTTAGGTGCACGCGTACTTTAGTAAATGTCATTGCAATCAGACTCAGTTGAGGTAAGATGAAACGTGGGATACATTGAAACGAACTATACCAAAACACTTGAAGTAATTTTTGAAAGTGAGCAGATGGTGAGTGAAGACGAAGTAAGACATAGAAGATTCTGAGAGCACCACGGTTTTCCTGACAATAAGTGTGTTTCCCACTTTTTCAAGTTTATATATATATATATATATATATATATATATATATATATATATATATATATATATATATATATATATATATATATATATATATATATATATCGTCGGCACCATGCTAAAGTAACGAATGTGAAAAATCGCGTTTTTCAAGTTCGTTTTTCAAGTTCGAATTTTACAAATAATTAAAATTAAAATGATACCTTCGAACGATAGTTTTACACTTAAAGATCTCTATAAGAGTTTAAATATTGAAAATAACCAAATACGTCAGGTGGGGAAAAGTTATATGCAGTGTTTTGGCCCTCCTGAAAAATGCCAATTTTCACATTCGTAAGTTTAGCATGGTGGCGACGATATATATGTATATATATAGATATAGATATAGATATAGATATAGATATAGATATAGATAGATAGATATAGAAAGAACTCAGTCGAAAACTTGGAAGAGCTTTTTTTTTAAAATTATTTTAGACTCATTTTCTCCCCTAAAAAAATCTTAAAAGACGCGTAGACACAGTTTCATTTACGCGGCATACATCACAAGTTGATTACGCTCTCCAAGCAAGGCCACTTTTGGCGAGCCGAATGTTTCTTTGTTGCATAAGTTAATTATAACAGAAATCAAGTTTTCCTTTTCTAATGAAGAGCTATTGTGTAGATCAGTTCAGTTATGTTTCTCATAGTGTGGTGACTTACTTTTGCAGATCACTTTAATAAAATAAAAAGCAAGCTATAGTATGTTTTAAATTAAAAATAATGATAAAAAATAAATAAAAACACATAAAACAATATAAACATGCACCAAAGCTGTCTATTGTAAATTAGCTTTGCATGTTGAAGGCTTTTTATTTTTCGATATACGAGGACTAAGTTTCATATTTAGTTCGAGCAAAAGAGATTTCCTCAACTTTATGACCATATCTTCGAAGAAACGACTTTTCGTGGTAAATTATTGCCATCCGTTTGGAAGTGATAAGAGTGTTTTTATGGTAAAACCATTCTCAGTGTTATAAACCACTTTATACAGGGAATGTAAAATTTTGCGATTTTTCATGTTTAAGTATTTTCCGAAAGAAGATAAAACTATTTTTGCTCACACTTTCTTCTTATAAAAATTGCGAATTTGTATCAATTTCTTTCCTTTTTTTTGGAAAAAATATAAGGTGTAGATTTTTTGAACCATGAGAAAACATAGTTAAAAAAAATAGTGAAGACGGGGGCTGAGTATGACATTGTATAAACAAAATGTAGCATTTTGTATACACATTTTTGTCAAACTGATTGATATAAGTAAATATATCTTTGTTTCATTAATTTTTACTGTTTATATTTAAAAAAATAAATACTAATATATTTTTAACGAAATAA
>JAXGGA010022578.1:0-14756 GCA_038373865.1 Uloborus plumipes
TTACAAATGAGAAATTATTGTAGAAAATATGCTCCAATGCACTCTTGTTTTGTGGAGCCCTTAATGCCGCTGTAATTACTTCAGCCATGAGACTGCTATCTCATTATTTTTAAATTCTTGTTTGTGCTCAGAAAATGTATGCATTTTAAATCTCATGTGCTCTTCTAAACATCAATTCTATTTTTCAAAAAGTGTAATTATTATTATTTTCCATCTGCTCGTGCACCATCTGTGTCATGTACAAAGGGCTTTGTTTACCTTCATATCAATATCTAGAAAATAATCAGATTAAGTTATGTAATATGGTTATCGGATATGGGGTGGAATGATTTTAATCTCCTTATTCGTTAATGCTACTAAGCAAGCTGTCATTCTGTAAATATTCATCCTCTAAAGCTATGAACGAAAAATACAGCATACACTCTTAAAAAAACATAGTCTCTAGAGTTTAAGTGGCTTTGTTATAACCGTAGTCGAACTTCTATAAAGCTATGCAAATGAATATTAAAAATATAGTGCACAAGAAGCAAAAATGCAAAAAATGAGTTTTTCAATGGGGGAAAAAAAAACTTTTGTGTAGTTTTTCTACTCTTGACAATAGTGATGAAATAACTAGTGCCATTTCATGCTCTGACACTAAATAACCATGGAATCTACTCAGGGTTTTTTTTTTAAACTAAATATTAATGATATATTTTTGTTAATAAACTAGTTACTCTTGCAATTTTCAAAATTGATTTTTTAGTAAATTGCTCTATTTTTTTATTTGTTGTCATGAAAATGATTCAAAAACTCTTTTGAAACTCAAATACTTAGAAAAATGAAGCCGACCATTTTTATCAGAGGCAGTTCTAATTATGTATGCTAATACAAAAAAAAAAAAAAAAGTCTAACCCAATATTTTATTAAATATTTATAAAGATAGAATTATGAAGTATAAATTTTTGTTGTAAAATTAGTTATTTTATCTTAAAATATTGACTAAAAGTATTCAGTAGTTTAAATCAAAAGCCGATTTTTAGCACCCAATGTCTCAATATTTGTCCTCAAAACCTTTTCCTGTTTAAGTGTGCAGCCGTGGTTATTGCTCTATACCAGGAGTATAGATAATAGGAGGGGGGGGGTGACAAACAAAAACACCTGTATATGATCGTACGTAAGCAGCAGATTTTTATAAGGGAAAGATGTCATGGATGAGGTGGGGGAGCACCTTCAAATTGGTTAAAACATATCTAATTCTTGAGCATCAAAGTACTGCTGTGCAAATTTTTATAAAGATCTGACACATCAATTTGTATGGCAAAAACAAAATATAAGGGGGGGGGGTCATTAAACATACCTAGATGAATTCCTGGTCTTCAAAAGACTTTTATGCCAATCCAGGCCCGTCATTTAGGGGGATCAATTGCCCCCCCCCCCTTGAGAAATCAATGTATTTACATATAAGTGGGCGTTGCTGTTTTCCAATGAAATTGCACTGTGTTTTTATCCTTTGCTCCCTCGGGAAAAACTTAAGATGACGTCCCTGTGCCAATCTGACAAAGATACGAAGTAAATTGGATTTGTATGAGGAAAATCCCCATGGAAAGGGGGCGGATGAATGTACCCTTCATGAGGAAACCACTCATGTGAGTTCTTGAACATCAAAGGACCTCAGTTACAGATGGGCGTTCTGCTCACAAACTGGTTAAAAGAATCAAATCTTTCTATGAGCAAATTCAAAGAGCTTGAAATAATTCCTCAACTCACTTCGAGAGTTATAATTCTTTGATGAATTGGCTAACTCACTTGACGATTCACTAAAACACTGGGTCCACTAAAATAGTTGTTTTACTAAAATAATCGATTCATTAAAAGAATTGATTCACTAAAAGAGTTGTCATTAGTTTTTTAGGAATTGTGATTCATTCACAGTTAAAAGATAAATTCATTTAAGCAATCATGAACTGAACACTGATCTCTATTATTTACTGATTTACTTTGCCCTAACTTGACTGCAGACCTATTCACTTTATGATTGGTTAATAGCAAGTCACATAAAGCATAAATAGAGCAAATGTATGTATTATGCTCTAAGAAATATACAAGGTTTGCTATTTCACTGAGAGAACAATTTAAAATTTACCAAGGACCTCATTTATCCTTGTCTCATCTACATAGGACTGTGCTGGACCTAAGTATTTAGTTAAATAAGTGGTATTTTTCTTTAAATTTAGTGATGGAAACACACTGATACATTTTACATTTTGTTTCCAATCAAATGCGATGATTTTTCTGTTAAGATGGATTTTTTTTTGGAGCCTCTAAGTTAGTTAAAAGTGGAGTTATAAGTGTTTTTATACGAATTCGCAATGCTTTCCCCAATTAAAAATATAATTTAGCTCTTTTTTTTATTATATTTCTCTGTATATATCCCCCCCCCCCTCTCTCTTATTGCACACAATAAACCTTTTTGCTTCTTTTTTTCTGCTAGTTCAAATTAATTTCTAATACAGTAGAACCCCATTTTTGTGTGCTTTGATGCATTGCGGAATAGTCCACATATTCTCTGATATTTTAAGAAATGGAAACGTCCAGTTTTCTTTTAACCAAATTCTCTTTCATCTGTTTATTTATTGAAACCCCACCAATCAATTATATCTTAACCATCCTGGTGAAGTTTATAACCGGTCTATACTCTATAATTTTGCAAGTTCAAGTGTTTCTGTGTAAGACAGGTGCATTTAAATGTATACAGTACATTAAAAGTGGGCTCAAAAAATCATTAAAATTAAAAAGAAACAAATTAGTGAAAATTCTCTAGTAAAGTTTAAAATTATATGTAGTTTCATTTACAAGTTATCTTTACTAATACTCTTCATTCTTTTTCTTTTTTATAAAATGCTATGTGATTTCACTTTATAATTTCATTATGCATGCATCTGTATTTTCATATACATTTTGTGATAATTTATTTCTTTGGACTTAGAAATCCAAGCAGTCCAAGAAAGACAAGCTCTTCTCTCCAAACTTTTAGATGCTGTCAAGCAGGTATGTTTTTGTTTTAGTCTTTATAATTATTTTCATCACACTATAGCTCCAAAAACAATCAGCCCATGCACTTAAATATGTGTAGAAAAAGGCTGATGTTGGCCTTCGTGTACACACATATTTATTCTGTTTTGCTTAAAAATGTCTCTTACAGAGGTGATCCGAACCAAAATTTTTGGGAGGGGGAAAATGATCAATTTTCCGAATAAAGTTCCAATTTTACCGAATGATAAAATACGAACATGTACACATGTGCTACATGCACAACATTTAGTGAGAAAAACAGGCATCTTTTAAAAAATAATTCTAAAATCTAAAAAGAAGAAATGATTTCAATGTTGTAATGTTGTCTTCAGGATGTAACACACACAAACGAACACGGAAAAGAACCGCTTTTCTTGTTCTGTTAGCATTTTGGAAAGACTGTTAGCACCTAGTTGACAATGATTCCAAATCTTGATGAGTTTGCGGTTATTTTTATATATTTCTCATTGTTGTACCTGCAATAATTTTGGATATAGTTTTTCAACAATAATTGAATCATTTGTAGTAACCTTGTATTTTAGTATTATGTTCCAACTAGTAGTCTAATGATTGTTAAGTTCATAAATGTGTGCAAATAATGCTCTTTTTTTTTTCTTTGTTAAAGTTAATATTTATTTTAAAATTTTATTTTTTTCTTTGAAATTATTCTATTCTATACTACAGTAAATCCTCGTTATATCGGGCCTCGTTATATCGCTCATTGGGATATATCGCTCTTTTCTTGTGTCTCCCAAAATATCAAAGCTTATTAAAAAAAACTTGCTTTAAGTTTGAAACCATTTATTAAAACGTATGGTAAAAGTCAGAAAAACTCTTTCTTCTTTATTTTGTCAATGAACAAAACGAAGATTCTTCTATTCTTCTGAATCGCCTGGAAAAACAGCGGCAATTCCTGTCACACAAACGTGTATACCAGCAAAATATTTCATCTTAAGTTGGAAACTGCTTCCCACCAGGGCCGTAGAAAGGTAACTATTTTTTATAACCTCGGTTATATTGCGCTTTCGGATATCTCGCTCTTTTCCTTTGTCCCCCGAAAAGCGCGATATAACGAGGGGTTACTGTACAATTATTCTATATCTTATAGCATTTCAAATCTTGTTATTTTCCAATTTGTCTTTTCGGTAACCTTTATTTCTTTCACTAGTGCCAAATTAGATTTGGAGGTAGAACTGAGCTCGCTACTGAAAATGACAGCAGGTAATTTACATTTGCTAGTGCTGATTTTGTAAGTGTGTCTTATTCAGAATTAGTTTGTATACTTATGCAACTACAAATGTGACGACCAGCAACAGGCTCTGGGCCCAACTGGGCTGGTCCTAGTCAAATTATAGACCCCAGTGAAGATCAATGGCCCTCTTAAAACTATCTACTCCCTTGCTCCTTACCGCCTCTTCCGGTAAGCTATTCCAAGTTCCCACTACTCTGCTAAAATAGTAAGTTTTCCGAATTTCCAAGTTAGCCTGAGATTTAAACAGCTTATAACAATGACCCCTTGTCCTGCTTTCCGTGCTAAAATTTAACCTTATAAGATCTTTCATTTATGGTAAATGACTTCAGGGATGTTTCTAACTGTATGAGCAGAATTTTTTTAGCAGTCTGCAATGCAGATCAGAAGTTAAAAAATACTCTGTGAGATAAACACATGTAAAATGTTTTTAAAAAAAATAACGATAACCTAAAGAATGCTTCTTACAAAGAACTCCTTTTTCCATTCAAAAGAATTGAGTTTATTGATGAAAAAATCATCCATACTGTATTGCATTTGAAAAGGGGCTCTTGTTAATTATAAAACAGGTGTATGTAGTTCTCTGCTAATTTTTGCAATTTAATGTTGCGATATTTTCTCTCTTTTTTTAACTAGCATATGAGTGATTCCATACCAACTCACCAGAAGAAAGAAAAGTTGGTCGCAAGACCAACTCAGATTTTCTTTTAATTTGTGACACATGTTGATCATATAGAGGAATGGAAAAGTCCAAATTGTTAGGTTCCTGCTCCACTTATTTTCTGAGATACATGCCCTCAAAATTTGTCCGCCACGTCAATATACTAAAAAACTAATGTTATTTAATCATTTTTTATAAAAAATTGTACTCATGCAAAATAAAAGTGTTAGACATCTATGGAAACTAGTTACTCCAGGCATTCAGAAAAAAAATACTAGAATGTTCATAATGAAAATTGCTAAGTTACGGGGCTCCTTGAAGTTGTAATCACAAAAACTCGATTTTGCCGATTTGCTAAAATTGAGGAATTTATTCCAAAAAAAGGAAGACATAACCAAAGGTATACTCACTCTCTGGTAGTGTACAGATGTTTACTATAAATGGTTACGCAATGCATAACTTGGATTTCTGTCTCCTTCTTGGAAATATTTAAGCTTAAAGATAAGCCATAAGGCAAAAACATGCGTTTTTGGCCATCTTGGCAGCCATTTTTCTCATAAAGGGGGAGCAGTAGAAACTTTATTTTTTTTTAAAACAAGCCACTGATATGTTAGCTATTCCCAGAAAAAGAGTTTACTTTTGGTTATTTCTTCCATTAAGAGATATCCTGCTGCCAGTATATGCATGTTTTTCGCGATGACCATATGCTTTTGTTCCCCCTCTCATGGACTTAAAATTAATTAAACCAAAAAATAACGATATATTTATTAATAGCTGTATTATCTACCCAATATGTCATGAAATTTAATTTATTAAATCATTGAACAATAAATTAGATAATTGATGAAAACAAGAAATAGTATTTCTCTGATGCCTGAGCATTATGCATTCATAATTATAAAGCACTAAATACTTTCTTGAGAAATTAATTAACATAAAGGAGCTCTAAATATTTATATTATAAGCAATACCCAATCCTGTGATTGGGATACTCCTATTTTTAATTGCAGAATTTCTTGGGTATCACATGAATATCAGGAAAATAAATGAGGTCTTTTCGTTTGATGTAGGATATTTTATGACAAATTTCATTTGATGGGCTACTAACTGAGCATGGTGATTAAGAGCTATTAATTTCAGCATCGAATTCCATTTTACCTTATTAACAGTTAAATATTTACAAAATAATTAAACAAATAATTTAATATAAAGCCATGCTTGAAGAATTAAAATTAGTGCAACTATATCATTCCCATACTGATCTTTACAAAATTGACATGTGTTGAGCACTGACAAGAATAAGTTTACTTACTAAAATACTAGTTCACAGATACTATAAAGCATACATTCTATTTTCTACAAAATAATACTGCAAAAAAGAACAAGGGTATCCTGTTTATAGCCATCAATCAGGAACATCCCAATCACAAGATTGGGTATTGCTTATGAGATAAATATTCGAAGCTACTTTATTTTAATTGATTTTTCAAGAAATTCTTTAGTACTTACCCCTTTATACCCTTGTTCTTTGTTGCAATATTATTTTGTAGAAAATAATGCTTTATAGTATTTGTGAACTAGTATTTTAGTGAGTAAACTTATTCTTGTCAGTTCTTATCAGTGCTCAACACATGTCAGTTTTGTAAAGATCAGTATGGGAATAAACTAGTTGCACTCATTTTAATTCTTCAAGCATGGCTTTATATTAAATTATTTATTTAATTATTTTGTAAAAATTTAACTGTTAATAAGGTAAAAAGAAATTCAATGCTGAAATTAATAGCTCTTTATTACCATGCTCAGTTAGTAGCCCATCAAATGAAATTTGTCATAAAATATCCTACATCAAACGAAAAGACCTCATTTATTTTCCTGATATTCATGTGATACCCAAGAAATTCTGCAATTAAAAATAGGAGTATCCCAATCACAGGATTGGGTATTGCTTATAATATAAATATTTAGAGCTCCTTTATGTTAATTAATTTCTCAAGAAAGTATTTAGTGCTTTATAATTATGAATGCATAATGCTCAGGCATCAGAGAAATACTATTTCTTGTTTTCATCAATTATCTAATTTATTGTTCAATGATTTAATAAATTAAATTTCATGACATATTGGGTAGATAATACAGCTATTAATAAATATATCGTTATTTTTTGGTTTAATTAATTTTAAGTCCATGAGAGGGGGAACAAAAGCATATGGTCATCGCGAAAAACATGCATATACTGGCAGCAGGATATCTCTTAATGGAAGAAATAACCAAAAGTAAACTCTTTTTCTGGGAATAGCTAACATATCAGTGGCTTGTTTTAAAAAAAAATAAAGTTTCTACTGCTCCCCCTTTATGAGAAAAATGGCTGCCAAGATGGCCAAAAACGCATGTTTTTGCCTTATGGCTTATCTTTAAGCTTAAATATTTCCAAGAAGGAGACAGAAATCCAAGTTATGCATTGCGTAACCATTTATAGTAAACATCTGTACACTACCAGAGAGTGAGTATACCTTTGGTTATGTCTTCCTTTTTTTGGAATAAATTCCTCAATTTTAGCAAATCGGCAAAATCGAGTTTTTGTGATTACAACTTCAAGGAGCCCCGTAACTTAGCAATTTTCATTATGAACATTCTAGTATTTTTTTTCTGAATGCCTGGAGTAACTAGTTTCCATAGATGTCTAACACTTTTATTTTGCATGAGTACAATTTTTTATAAAAAATGATTAAATAACATCACTTTTTTAGTATTTTGACGTGGCGGACAAACTTTGAGGGCATGTATCTCAGAAAATAAGTGGAGCAGGAATCTAACAATTTGGACTTTTCCATGCCTCTATAATGATCAACATGTGTGCCAAATTAAAAGAAAATCCGAGTCGGTCGTGCGACCCCTATTCGGTGAGTTGGTATGGAATCACTCATATATATTGTTTGTAACTTATGAAGTAATGTGTTCTTTAAATTTTTGCCCTAACTATAATAATTTAATAATGGTTATTATTATGTTAAAAAATGTATTTAAGTATCATGTTTTGAGATTTAAATTTCATGTCTTTACATTGTATATATGAATATATTCTCTTTTCTAGAGTTGTTTGTTTGTGTGCTCAATTTGAAGCAGTTTTACAACACGGTATTAGGAAAAATAATAAAAGTTTTCCACATTTGAGGTAAGAAATTATTGTGTAATATGTTTGTTGAAAAGATTGTTATTGAAAGATTTTTAGTAATGCATTTTCTGCTCGTTATCTTTGTTGTGCATTGTTTTAAAAGATGTAAAATGCTCCAATGATTTAACTATTTTTTACAATGTAGCAAATATTTCAGTAAACGGGTAATACTTTTTGATAATTTAATAATCTACTATTGTTCTTAATTTGGATCGACTAAAAGCAAGTTTAATAATACAATGTTTGTATTGCAATTTAGGTGCAGAATATCTTATGATAACAGTGAAGTTCTACTCTGTATATTGTCCTTGTTATGCAGATGGTTTTCTTATTTGTCTAATTTGAAGGCATTCCTTATTATTTCCGGAATTTTTGCCCAGGCGCTGCATCATAGTTGCCAAATTATTTAAATATTAGACATTTTGGCTATTTTTGACCATATTTTGCTGGAACAATTTTGAAAACATTAACCAAACAGTTGTTTCACATTTTTAACATGTTATTGAGCTTTAGCTATTTTTTTATTTAAATAATTTTTTGTTCATACGCCCATAGCTTACTGAAGACAAATTTTAAATTTAATTTCAAATAAAATTTAAAAACAAACTGAATATTCATGTGAAATATTATCAAAAATGTATGTTCTAAAATACGACTAGTTAAAAATTAACTTAATCTTTGTTCAGAAATAAATTGTGAGGAAAGCATATTTTTTGCTATCTTGCAACCCCAGAATAGACATCTGACCTTTTTAATGTAATTGCTCTTTACAACATAACTGAGATCTATTTAGTTTCTTAATCATGGAAGGAGAAAGGGAGCTTGAGGGTCTTGATAGTTAACATAAACAAAACTAAGTAATATTCTCAATATTACTTAGCCAAATAATTCATTGTCAAAATAATACTATACTATTGAAGCTATAATGTTATAATGTAATGAG
This sequence comes from Uloborus plumipes, assembly GCA_038373865.1. Taxonomy (NCBI): domain Eukaryota; kingdom Metazoa; phylum Arthropoda; class Arachnida; order Araneae; family Uloboridae; genus Uloborus; species Uloborus plumipes. The sequence continues at coordinate 9,080 of JAXGGA010022578.1, forward strand.
CAATTTTGAATTTTATTTCTCTTTTTAAATAATTGGAAAATTTGATACTAGTCAACATTTAGAAAAAGTTATTTAAATTTAAAATTACTGTTTTTGAAGTAATAATTTAAAGATTTATTTTTTTTTCTCAGACATGTTACTGGCATGATGAAGGGTCTTAGTATTTTAAATGGAGAAACTGATCCAGGTGAAGTAAAAATCTTATTTTTTGAATTCTTTTTATAATTTGTAGTTTGAGTAATTTGAATTCAACAAAGCATTTCATCTTTTGTTAAACTCATTTTATAAGAATAATGACTAACTTTCTTAAAATAAACTCCGGATTTATATTGTTAATTTTTATTCCATTTATTTATTAATCCATTTAATTTTTTTGTTCTAAAAACAAATTTATTTTTAGTATTTTGGCAGCTGATACGTTTGGTTCTGAATAAACATGAATATGAGCGATATATGCTATTGAAGAACATCCACTCTGATACTGGAAGAGGGAGAGCATGGTTAAGATCTGCTCTGAATGAAAATTCCTTAGAGCGTTATATGCATATGATTTTAGCAGATAATAACCAAATAAAGTAAGTTTTTGGACACTTATTTTTATTATATTTTTTCTAATTTTTTACTTTGCATTACAAGATAGATACTTCAGCTTTTGTGAACCTTTTTTCTGTTGAAATGAAATAAGTTCCCACTGAGAATTTACTGATAAAAGAGTGTTGAAGCAGCACAAGATCTCTATCTTCAGGGTTTGATTGGGTTAGTGGTTGTGACTTTTTATTGAAAGCATTAAAACTTTTTTTAAAAAATTGCTGAAAAATTTTTAAGTTTCTACTTATAAAAATCCTATTATGATGTTTTAAACTTTCCAATAGACATTTGTACGCTAGGAATAATTCTTTTTTTTTAATTCCACCCTGACTTTATATGTAACAAACTGAAAACGGGATGTTTTCTTTTAGGGTTGCAAAATTGGTGTATGAAATAATGTTTATTTCTGTATAGCAGCAATAATAAATGTGATTGCATTATCAAATGTGGTGAAAGTGTCATAATAAAATAGTTATGAAATTACAGATAAATGAATTTCGAGTTTTTATTGTACTCGAAATGTTACAAGTTGATAGTTCTGTCAAAATGTGTTCTAAAAGTTTTAAATAGTTTTTCAGTAATTGTTTTCTTTTAGGAATTTTTATGAAGACTGGGCATTTTTAATGGATGAAGAACGCAGTAGCATGTTACCTATGATGGCAGCAGGTACCGAATTTAACTTCGAAACAGTTTATAAGTTTAATTGATTTTTATTAAATCACCTTCATAATTTTTTTTCTGAAAATGTATCAAAACTTTATAAAATATTCGATTGTAGTCATCTTTTTTAAAAACAAATCCTGCTTTTAGAAAACTGTTTTTGGTCCTTAGGTTCCTTTTTTGAAGTTCCAAGTTACAAACACCCTGAATCCTCATCAACTGTGCTATCTATGCAACTATCTAACTGTGCAACTGTGATTCCCCATTTATATAGGAACGTAAGACTGAACCAAAGGAATACCACCATAGAAAAACCTATGAAACTAATCTTTAATAAGTACGAAACTGCAGTCTATGGATCGAAATTGCCGAGTTGGCGGTGTATTGCATATTTGGTATAGTTTTTTTCAAGGAAGCAGAGAATGATGTCGGAAGGAGGCTAACGTATGAAACGGACAACGTAAAATCGAGGTTCCACTATGTCTGCTTTGTGTTCCTTGCTTTAAAAAAATCTGAAGTCATTTTATTCATGTATTTAAATTAAATTCTGGTAAACAGAAAATATCCCTGAATAAACCAGTAATGATAAGCTACTATGCTTATAATATTTGGTTATTTTTGACTAATGGGTTGTCACTTTCATTGTCATTCAGCAACTATGGCAACCAAAAGAATAAAACAGAAAGTAACTTTAAAATAAATGTCCCTAACTTTTTTAATAAAGAAATATTTCTATTTATTGGTATAAGAGTTGGTAGTGAACAATATTTAATGGATGTATCGTTACTTTCTTGCTTAAAGGTTAGTGTAATACCTCAGTTATAGGGAGGAGATCCTTGAAGATAGGAAATTCTTCAGTTTTATGTGTTTATAACTGACTATTTTAATAGATAAAATGTTAGTAAACCATGAATCTCCTTTTTAAGTCTTTTTAGTTCTATTATTAGTTATTGGTTTTGAAACAAATATTGTTTTTTAGTTCTATAGTTTGTATTTATCAAGCAATTAATTTTTTTATAGTGCTTTATTTCAGAAAGTAATTATGAATTCTTTCAGTTTGTTAATAGGTAGCTTCTATGTTTGCATTTACGTTTAATTTTTACTTTATGAAACATAATAGTTTTCTTTCTTTTTCCAATTTTCACATAAAAAATGAGGCGCCTATTGCCTCTTTAGAATTCTTAAGATTAATTATTAACATGTTTCATTGTAATTTGAAACATTCCATTCTGCAGCAAATTGCAAGAAACCAGAAAAATACCGTTGGTTTCTAAATTTGAGTTCAAAATTGCATTGCAATTTAAGTAAAATCATTAAATTAGTAATCACAATTTTATTAAGTTATATCAATACCATATGAAATGTGAATTATTTAATTTTAGGTCTAGGTTCTATTCTGTTTGCCATTAGCATTGATAATCCAGATCTTAATGCATTTCGTCCATCATCAACTGAATCATCTGTTGACGTTAAACTACCTGTTAATATGGAATTAGAGCCTAAACCTGTTATACTAAAATCAAGTACAAATGAGATAAGTAAGAAAATAAACTCTTATGTTGTTTTTATAAAGAGCTTTTATCATCTCAAGTTTTAAAATTTATCTAAAAAAACGGTTGCTTATAAGGTTTTAGGATCATTCATGTATATTTTTAATTAAAAGCCTAGAATTATATACAATATTGATTGTCATTTTATCAACTATTTGATTTACATCTGAGTGATTTATGAACAATTTTTTCAAGAAAACATTTAATGCTTTAAGCTTTTTATTAAAATCAGCATTGAAAACAGTTCTTAAACATTTTTCAAAAATAGTGTAATGCTTGCTGAAAATACAGAAGGTGGTTTTTAAGATTTTAGGGAACAAACCAATGCACAGTTGATTGAGCCAAAATAAACAGGAATGCTGTTTCTCTTCAACTACATTACTGATTCTACATAAGAAAAATCAGATTTCTTAATCTAATAGCAGAAATTAAAATATGTTTCTACTGTAAATAATCTCAAGTCATATACTGTAAAGTTATGTACGATGAAAGTATTTCTAAATTTGTATCAATATATTTTTTTGCCTCTTTATCTTAATAAGTGATCATTATTATAGCATACTTTTCCATACAAGTAGAAAAGGTATAAAATAAGATTTAATGTATCTAGTTAAGTTTTTAGTTCTAAATGAAAGGAAGAATATTCACGTATCCATCTTTACTCAAATTTTGAGTAAGTGAATGACTTTTATTTGATTTATTTGTAATCGTGATTATATGATATGAGATTACTACACAAACATGTAAATGATTACTGCAATTATAATTATGTAAATATGATTATTCCAAACCTGCTCTGTGGTTAAGCTGCTTTTGCTAAAAAGCCTTTCAGTGTTTTCAGGACCAACACACAGCTTAGATCTGCATCTCATTGTTTCAATGAATTAATAAACTTTAATCTTTACCAGAATTTCAAAGGAATGAATCATAAATAAAATGTCTTACTTTTGTTGCATTTGTTTGCAGTATTAACATCAGTGCTTTGCTCTAGTGTGAATCAGGCTGACTGTTTCTTAATAAAATTGAGAATTGGTATTAGGAAAGAGAGAGTCAATTTATAGTTTTTCCTTTTTTGCTTGTATAATTTAAAATCCTACATTTAAATATTAAGTTCACACAAAAATATACAATACAATTGAATCTCGTTAATTCGATCGTTCTAAAGACTAATTACTGTTTGGACAAACTACATTTCCAATCCCTTTCTATTTTTGTTTGGACTTCTGTAGGCTTTTCTAGTTTCTTAAAGAGCATGAATTTTTTCCTGCTGAAATTTATCCTTTCACTTTAATAAGATAAAATGTGCACAGTCATTACTTCAAAAAGGTTTATGCAATACGATTGAATAGGAACTTGGGTTGAAAAGGTCTTTTGGATAGCTTATTCATTCTGTTAGAAACATGTTTAGACTGAGTTAAAGAACATCACACAGAATCATATAACAAGCAATGAGTACATAAGTAAATATACCAATAATGATTTTGTAAGCTCTTTTTTTTCCGTTTTTTTTTAGCGAAGAAGAAAAAGAAAAAAAAGCGACCAGCATCACAAATAGTTTCATTTGATGATGATGATTTATCCAATGGAACATCTGTGTAAGTAGAAACAAAAACGTTTTTATTTTCCATTTCAAATACAGATTGTCAGAACATGTCAAGTTTTCAGCTGAAGTAAACATTAGTAATACATACTTGCATTTTTAAAGCTAGCACTTAGGCAACTTTGTTTACCATTTCCACTGTTCTGGATCTTTTAAATAAAAGTTTTAGAATTAAATTTGTACAAAATTTTATAAAATGGTGTTTTAAAATTTGTTTGGGAGAACTCTTTTTACATTTTCGTACACCCTTAACCATTGTTGATCATTTACTAATCTTTCATGTATGGAAAAATTGTATTTATACTTGTAAAATAAAATTCTTGTATAATTTTAATGCACTGCATTACTCATGAATAGAATTAATTTAAAGCTTTTAAATGTTTTAGGCATCTTGATTTGCTTCCTGAATCATGTAGTGCGCCAGCTACATGTTTGTCATCTCCTGTCCAGCTTTCTGGAAACTTTCATGCATTTTCTACATTATCAAATCAGAGTCTAAGCATTTCCAAAGAATCTTCAGAGAAAATTCATTCTTACAGTGATTCTAGTATTCTAGAAAGGACAGTATCTCCAAAAACCTCCTTCAGCGAAGGCGTTAAAAGTGTTTCAGAATATTCAGTGCAAAAAGTTGTTCAAGCTGCTTCGTGTCCTATTGCCATAATTAGAAGCAATAGTGGACAGAATAATGGATCTGAAAGTCATCTTTCAAAATGTGGATCTTACATTAAGGCTTCACCATCTCCATCTGGGGTGTTTTCAGACACAGCAATGACTAGGTAAATGTGTATATTTGATTTTTTTTCTTTTTAGAACAGTGTGTTGTGTGTTGTAGTGTGTGTGAGTGTGTGTGTGTTGGTTTTGTGGGGTGTGCAGGGTCAGAGCCAATTTATATCTACTTTTCTGAAAACTCTTGACATCCTTCCTTTAATTTTTTCTCTCCTGAATATTTTTAAGCTATTTCCAATAAAACAGCATCATGCAATGGAACAATTATCTGCTTTAGAATGTTCGAAATAACATAGCATTATGCAAATCCATTGATCGAGAGCTAGTGAGTGTGGCTTATGTGCTCTGACATCTCTCTGGAGTAATGATGGTTAGACGGAGCACTGCTGATGACACCCGTGCGGTGTTTGACGTGAGGGCGTTACACCGTGTACGTGGGGTCTGAGCATGAGGTGAGGGATGCAACATGATTGAGAGGTAGGGGTTGTATAGAAGAGTGGTGAATGCGCACGTCCCATGGTCAGATATTATTACATAATTGCAGATATATATG
>JAXGGA010022579.1:0-14755 GCA_038373865.1 Uloborus plumipes
CACGACATAAAAAAAACAACTGTACATTGCATTGGAGTGAAATACTCTGGCTCGGCGTTCAGAAAATGCAAGAATACATCATAAAAAAAACAAACTCACCACATGGGGTGTACACTGTTTAATTCCATCGGCTGGTTTTTTACTACATTTCTGGCTCTCTACAATTTCTACAATCTCCTTCATCCTTGTACATATTATCTCTTTAGGTGGTTGATGCTGTCCATCACCCCGGATGATTGGGTACCGGAATTGGTGCTCAAAATTCTAATATCCAGAGACACACAAAACCGGCCCAATATCCGTTCACAAAATCGACTGGTTCTAAAAATCTCTAAAAATCTCCCGCAATCTGTGGTGCTGATGCTTTTATTCTTCTTGTGTCTCGTTCTTCTTCACTTTACTTCTTTCCTTCACCTCCATTGCCAGATGCCCCCATCCCTTCTTTTTCGCTACTTTTTCTCTCCTTAATTGATTCCATCCTGGCTCATCACAGCTTTTCCTTGCAACCGTGACCTTTTTCTTCCCCGCGTGGGAGGAGTCTGAATTCTTCTGTGGTCATAAATTGGGGGTGCGTCAGATACTTCCTGTTTTGGCTCTGCTGTGCCACAAGATTGCTGGCTTTCTTTGCGCGGCCGGGCGATTCCATTTAGTTTTCTTCGTCAAATCGGGGGAGGGGGAGGCGCTGGACTTAGCGATTTTTCGTAGAGTGTTCATTGAAGTTTCATTACGTTATGTATCCACCACAATAAGCATTTGCTCCAGTAGGCGATTACATGTTCGTTACAGTCTATTTCTTGAGATAAAACAGCTCCAACGCTCTCGTGGCTCGCATCAGTGTCAAGTATGAAGGATTTTTCAGGCTGAGGATAAGAGAGAATAGGCGTTGATGTTAAAGCCTCCTTCAGCTGTAGAAATGCATCCTCGCATTCTTTGGATCATTCAAATTTTTGTTTGCTCTTCGTCAGCTTATGCAAAGGTCGTGCAATGTTGGAAAAACCCTTCACAAACTTCCTGTAGTACGTGCAGAGCCCCAGGAAACTTCGCAGCTGATGGACATTTTCGGGGCGGCTCCAATTCTTGACTGCAGATACCTTATCTGGATCTGTTCGTACACCTTCGGAAGAGATAATGTGACCAAGGTAGTTCACCTCACGGCGGAACAAATTACATTTGGACGGGCTTAACTTCAGACGGGCGGCTCCAAATCTTGACTGCAGAAACTTTATCTGGATCTGTTCGTACACCTTCGGAAGAGATAATGTGACCAAGGTAGTTCACCTCACGGCGGAACAAATTACATTTGGACGGGCTTAACTTCAGGTTGGCTTCCTTAAGCTTTTGCAGCACCTTCCTAAGATTGGCCAAATGTTCCTCAAAACTGCGTCCTATGATGATGATGTCGTCCAAGTAGACAAGACAGGATTCATAAGAGAGTCCTCTTAACACTGATTCCATAAGACGCTCGAACGTGGCTGGTGCATTGCAGAGGCCGAAGGGCATCACTTTAAACTGCCACAAGCCTTGTCCGGTTGTAAACGCCGTCTTCTCTTTGTCGTCGGGGTGTATCTCCACCTGCCAGTAGCCGCTCTTTAAATCCAGGGTCGAAAACCACTTGTGTCCGGAAAGGGTGTCCAGAGTGTCATCGATCCGTGGAAGAGGGTAGCTGTCCTTCTTGGTGATGTCATTCAGGCGTCGGTAATCAACACAAAATCTGGTGGAGCCGTCTTTCTTTCGGACCAAGACGATAGGGGATGCCCAAGGACTGGATGAGGGTTCGATGACGTCATTCTCCTGCATCTCTTTCAAGAGGATCTCAACCTCTTCCTTCTTGGCGAACGGTAGTCGTCTTGGATGCTGCTTGATAGGGGCATGATCTCCAGTGTCGATCCTATGCTGCGTTAAACTCGTGCGACCAACATCTTCGGATGTAGATGAAAACACCTGCTTGAAGTTGTCCACCAATTTTTCCGCAGCGTATCTTTGATCCTTCGATAATGGTGCACTCCCAATTAATTTCGAAGTCAAGGACTCTGAAGACACAGTCTCGGAGGAATCAATTCTTCTGATGATGCAGTTTACGGGAGTACAAGTTGCCAACACTTCTCCTTTCTTAATATTCCTCGGTCTTTCACTCACATTGGCGACTCTCACACGAACTGCATTCCTTGAAAGGTCCACAAGCGTAGATGCCACTAGTACTCCTTTTGGGCTATTACTCTGGTTAGGATATTCAATGAGGCCGAATTTAAAGGTGTTGTTTTCCTTGAGGGAGCCAGGTATTAGTACTTCTGATCTAGAGGGAATCGATAAATCTGTTTGGGCTATTATTTGATGAGCGGATTTTAAGTTATTTTCGGTGTTGAAAATTGCTATGTCTTCCCTCGTCGAGTGCAGCTCATTATTTTTAAAGTCGATAGAAAAATCAAATTTTCTCAAAAAGTCGAGTCCGAGAATGAAGGGATCTGTAATGTCAGCGACGAATGCCGTGTGATGGTAAGTGGCGCTTCCGAACATTATTTCTAAGTTCACTTTTCCTTCAATCTCGATTTTGTCAGCTGTCACAGTTTAGAGAGTAACGCATGGCGGCGTCCACAAGATCTTGAGTCCAAATTGACGAGCCACATCAGTCCTAATGATGGTAACGTTGGCTCCTGTGTCCACAATCATTTCGCAGGGAAATCCATTCACATATGCGTAAATGAACAGTCCGTTGCAGCCGCCACTTCTTGGGGAAATCTGGAAAACTTTGGGAGACGTCTTCTTTTCTTGGCGAGCTTCGCAATTCCTTCGTACGTGGCCCTCACCGCCACATTTCCAGCACTTCAGTGTTTGTCTACCTTGGTCTTTGTGAGCCGAAATCTTCTTCAGGGTCCCCGACATCTCTTTGATTTGTCGCTCAATGTCCGAGAGACGAGTTGAGTTCAAATCCTGGGCACTCACTTCCAAGCCCCTGATAGAATGGCGATCCTTGCGGGATATTTGCTGTGCAGCCTCGAACTTCATTGCGTAGACTAGACCGGATTTAAGATCTTTGATGTCCGCCATCCGGAGAGCCGTCTGGACTTCTGGACTTCGCACTCCGTCTATGAAGTAGTTCAGGGCCAGGCTATCGCGAACATCCGAAGGACAGTTCGAGAAGGCGAGATGGGAAAGCCTCTCAACGTCTGCTGCAAACACTTGCAAAGTCTCTCCATCCCTCTGGAGTCGGGATTTCAGCTGGAGTTGGCTGAATTCTTTTTGGCATACTTCGCCAAAGCGAAGCTCCAAGGCCGATGATAAGGCTTCGAAGTCACAGAGCTTGTCCTCTGGGAAGGTCTGTAGTATTTCAGCTGCATCCCCTCTCAGCGAGGCTGCAAGTTGAAAGGCTTTCGTGGAAGAGTCCCAAGAGTTTGCTTCTGCAACGATGAGGAACTGCTTCTTGTAAATATTCCACGAGGTTTTCCCGTCAAATGTGGCCAGTTTAATGGATGAACGAGAAGTTCCAGCTGCAGCTACACAGTCACTTGAGTTGTTGCAGGATGCTGATAACTTTGATTCAAGTTCTTTAATTTTCTTTTCCACATGGGTTTCTACTGTGGTGATTCGATTCTCAACGCTGTCTGAGTTGTTGCAGGATCCTGATAACTTTGATTCAAATTCTTTAATTTTCTTTTCCACATGGTTTTCTACTGTGATGATTCGATCTTCTAGAGCCTCCACTTTATTTTCCATGTTGATAAATTTAGTTTCCACCAAACTTTTCATTGACGTTAGATCGCTCTTAATTTCTTCTTGACTTGAAGTTATGCTAGCTGTTAAATCATTCTTAATTTCTTCTTGACTTGAAGTTATGCTAGCGGTTAAATCACTCTTTAATTGTTCTTGATTAGTAGCCAGATCACTTTTTAACTGTTCTTGATTAGTAACCATGTCATTTTTTAATTGTTCTTGATTCGCAGCCATGTCATTTTTTAATTGTTCTTGATTCGCAGCCATGTCATTTTTTAATTGTTCTTGATTCGCAGTCATGTCACTTTTAACAGTGTTGATCGCATCAAGGAGTTTTTGCAGTTGTTCCTCCATTGCTCGAGTAATCACCATAAAATTCCGAAGTCAAAATGTCCTCAGGAAGAAAAGTCCAAGTTCACAGAAAATTCCAAGAAAGTCCTTGAAGATGCCCCACGTTGGGCGCCAAAATTGTAACGAGTCCGTTGCACCTTCAACTTTCTTCAAATGAGCATTCCAATCTTGAGGAAGTAACTATAAATTTATTTACAAGTATTTACACTATTTACAATAAGAGCAGAAAACAATTGCTAAACATCAGCAATTAGGCAACAAACAGTACACTGTACTCTCAACAGTAACTCAGCACCACGTATCTAACGTGAACAGTAATTAAGCAATTACAAAAGCAAAACAACCATCCGCCCAAGCGAACGAAAACGAGCATCTCAGAAAACCCATCTGAGAAAAAAAAAACTAACTTGTGTTCAAGGCCAGCTATTTATACTCGGAAGGAACGTTCTAGCAAAATCCGGAGCATTCTGTTTCATTCATAACATTACGTAATCCATTCAAGAAACTTCTAGTAATAAAAAGAAAAAGAAAACACTCCGAGCGAAAAATATCTTCACGCTTATTAAATGCAGGGCAAGTGTAAAAACTACAAAACGTTACAGGGCCGGTATACAAGTGATAAAAGTGATATCTTCAGATACTTTTGCAACATGACGTCAGATAAAACCAAAACTAATGAAAATGATGCAAGGCAGGAAAAACAACAACTATTTACAAGATTTGTAACAGTATCTTAACTCACAGTTCTGAGAATTTAAACTTTCAAATCAAACTATATTCTAACCTGGAGTAATAACTATTCTTCCTTAAAACTTAAATTACTGCATAAAATGGTGATCCATCATGGTATGAGTAGCAGATATATGTTTTACAATGTACATTAAGTTACTCAATTTGCATATTTCATTTCTTGTTTTAGAGAGAAAAAATAGCTAGTTCGCCTTCGATGCACTTAAGCGCAGTAGTAAGTACAGGATGTTTTAGAACTCTAGATTTGAAATGATATAACTGCTTAACAGTGAGAGATAAAGCAAATGGTATGATAAATGAATAAACAAACGGTATGTGGAACATTTAAGTGTGGATTTTTTTACAAATTGGCTTTTAAAAATATTTCCAAAATTCGACATCAGAGGGAGTTGTAATTACAACTGTCTTTTAAATAGCATGTGAAATGTGCTTAGTAAATAGATGTCATATCACATTACAGTGACTTCAATATGGCCACCTTTCTAAGCAGCAACAAGAAGCAAACTTAGTATAAAGTTCTGAGTTACATTGCAATGTTTCTGAGACTTGAATCCGCTTCAGTAGAGACGAATGACTTGATTCTTAACAATTCAATTGCGTCCTGTTATTGTTGATTAAGCTGGTCATGTCGAACCTATTGTAATGAGATTTTAAATCCTCTCAGTAAGCACTTACATACATTATTCAAAAGTCACTACTCTGTAACCGTAGCTCCCTCTTCTGTCCAACCTTGGAACTATTCCTCAAAACCAATGTATAACATTTCATACTTAAGAAATAAATAAACACCATTGTGCAGAAAAGTAAAATTAAAAATCACTGCGTTTTATTGCAGTTATAGTTTATATGTACGTTTTATTGCACATACACTTGTTTCGGTGCTACCATGAATGCTTTTTTCAATGCAAAGAGATTTGAGTCCCTGTAACGCCGAAACACGTGTATGCAGTAATCTACTATTTTATGCAATGAAACGTAATTATTTAAAAATTTTAAATATCATACCTGTCTGAACAAGATAAAACTTGTTTCATCTGCCTCACTTTGTTTTAAAATGACCAATTTTTCTGGGGGGAGCATGCGCATTCAAGGAAGCTTTACAATCTCATAAATGTTGTATTACTGCAGAACAACATTTATTATTAGCCCGGTCAAAATAGACGAAAAAAACGCGAAAGTTCGGAAAAATTCGCATAGAGCTGAAAATTGGTACAGACCTTAAGGACATCATTGTAAGTGATATCTCAAAAGTCCTGATGAATCCCGGTGGAGCTAAAAATTTTATTCAAGGTCAAAGGTCAAAAAATCGATTTTTCATACATATCAATTAAACGGTAATTGGAAGCGACAAAATAGGGATTACAAAGTTTGAAAAGTATACAATTGTGTACGAACAAGTGGGGATTCCGAATATGGGTCATGGGGGTCATATCCTCCCCCTAAGTCCCCCCTAATAGCTAAAAACGGCATTTGGGGAGATAAATTCCGAAAAATTCCCTTCAGACCCCTTATTTTTACTCGAATTTGGTACTTTGACAATGCAATTAACATAAGTGTTGCTAAAGACATCATTATAAGTGAAGTGTCAAAAGTCCCCACCGATCCTGGTGGAGCTAAAAATTTTATTCAAGGTCAAATGTCAAAATCGATTTTTCCCTAATATCTCTTAAACGGTAAGTGTTATTATAAAAATAGGGGTGACAAAGTTTGAAAATTATACAAGTATGCACAAACAAATGGGTATTCAGTGGGTGGGTCGTGGGGTCACCCCCCCCCCCCCCAAAGGGATAAAATAAAGCCTAGAGCTGCAGTTCGGTGACTCAAATTTCGAAAAAAAATCACCCAATCTCCCCCTTATTAGTGTCTACGTATTTCACTTTGACGATGAAATTAACATGCAAATAATTCAGGACATCATTGTATAAACGAAATGTCAAAAGTTTCCAATGGATCCCAGTGAAGCTAAACGTTTTATTCAAGGTTAAAGCTCAAAAATAAATTTTTCACAAATATCTCTTGAATGGTAAGTGTCTTAAAAATGGAGGATGCAAAGTTTGTAAAGTATACAATAATTATGTACAAACAAGCGTGGATTTAGAGGCGGATCAACCCTTGGTATAAAAAAAATTATCTAAATATGCCCCTCCCCCCTTCCTCCACCTCCCCATACAAAATAACATTCAAGAGACATCGCAGTTTTCAAGTGACCTCGAGAAACACTTTTCCCAACTTGACCACTACGCCTATCCCCTCCTATGATTCATCCCCCCTCTATGAGAGGGTCAAGTTACATTCGGAGATGAGTGGAGGCGTTTTCCTTCAACAATATTAAATTGAAACGTGTTGATAAAGTTCTCCTTCTTTTAACCGTCAGTAGCTCTAAAAAATTCACGATGAAAAGGTACCAATAGATCCTGTCTTACTGTTTCAGCGAATGTGTATTTTTAAGTATTTGGACGATGAGCTTGAAACATTTTACAAGTATGAATTGCTCCTTATCCATTATCATTCGTCGATGCAATTGGAATGCGTGAAACACAAAAATCAGCCATTTATGATTGCTTTCAATGAGTACATGTTGAAATCGATAAAGAAGATACTACTTACATCATCGATGGTGGATACCTTTTACATCGCGTTGTATGGGATCGAGATGAAAAATTCGATGCAATTTTTGAGAAGTACGATGGATATTCTGATCATACTAAGAATATCAAAGTTTCAGAGCAACGACGTCGGATAAGTAAAATATCTCCATCTTCTGATGTTCTTTTTAACAGATTTATGACTTCTCCAACAAATCAGGAGCAATTTCTTGCCAACACACATAATAAGTCTCGGTTTATTTCAATGCTTCCAGAAAAATTAATAGCTGCTCATATTTCTGTGAAGCAAGCCAATAATGACGCTGATGTTCTAATAATTGAAACAGCTTTAGAAAATTTCAACACAAATATCACTATTATTGTTGCTGAAGATGTCGATTTGCTAATAATACTGACTGCAAGAGCTCCTACTGACAGAATTATTTACTTTTTAAACCTAGTACAACTGGAAAAGAAGCAAAACTGTACTCATCACAAAGTTTAACTTCATATCCAAAGTGTCAAGATCATATCTTATTTTTACATGCAGTAACTGGATGTGATACTACGTCAGCGTTTTACAAGCGAGGCAAAACGAAAATATTTAAATTACTTGAAAAAAATCAGGATTTAATTCATTGCCCTGAAGTTTTCAAAAATATCAGCTGTTCTCCCGATATCATTCTCACAAATGGAATTCGCTTTATTCTTGCTATGTATGGAGTTCCAAAAATGTCGATTCCCTTGACAAGTACAGGTATTCTTGTTTTGTGAAAAATACACGTAACAATAAACCTGTTCAATTATCCTGTTTTCCTCCAACATCTGCTGCTGCATATCAACATTTATATCGTGTGTACTACCAAGTACAAATATAGCTAGGCAACGAGCTAGACCCTGAAAACTGGAATGGATCCTGAAAGATAATGTTTTGGAGCCAATTCAGACTCTACTGACACCCGCTCCAGAAAAACTTCTCCATACTATTTTTTGCAATTGCAAGAAGGGATGCAGTCATAATTATGGCTGCAGAAGAGTCGGATTGTTTTGCTCAAAAATTTGCAGTAATTGCCTAGGCCAGTCGTGCGCCAATGTGGAATCAAATGCAATCAATGCTGATGACGATGATATTGGTGAAGAAGATGTAAGTGATCCCACTTTTTCATTCGAGCCATCTTTAGAAGTTAAAGATCAAGAAGAGGAAGAAGAAATAGAAGATCATATTACTATTCAAGAGCTGGAAGGAAATTTAAAACGCATTTAAAAAAAAAATAAATAGTAAACTGTATGATAATCAAGAGTTCGAAGTATCATCAAAACATATGTTTAAAAGAAATAGAAATATGTTTGATAATATTTGTGTCATTCATTCTGTCGTCATTCTGCACCTCATATAGGACTCCTACTTTAAATAGCGATATTTTGGTTTCAAAATACCACAAAAGTCTTTTTTTCTTATTTATGTCTTTTTGGTCATGTGAAGCATATAGGAGACTTTTAAATGAGTGCAAGAATCATCTTTAAATGGCTGCATGGATTCCAAAATCTTACTGTCAACTAATTGGTGATGTTTGACTGAGAGGAAAAGTTATATTAACATCTTAAAAGACGTGTTTCTTTTACTGAAATAAGTAAGAATATTTTCTCATTCTCTATCCTAAATAAATAATGTGCATGCATTTAAAGTTATGTTGAATGAAAAATATATTCTAAAAAGAGGGAAATAATGTATAGTATACTTAAAAAAAATATTTTGCACTTGCTTTAGAGAGGCATCTTATCCATTAAGGGGGGGGGGGGCGGGGGGATGTAATATTAATGTTGTTAATTTCACATAATCTGGACTCGATAGAGTTGAACTTGATATAAATACTTCTTTTGAACATACTGAATAACATACAAATTTTATATGCACTTTTTTATGATAACACTTAACGTTTGTGCAAACAAAAAAAAAAAAAAGGATTTTTTGACCTTTGACCTTGCATAAAATGTTTAGATTAAGTGGGATCAATACGGATTTTTGATATTTCGTTTATAATGATGTATTTTAGGTCTGTGCCAATTTTTAGCTCTCTGCGAATTTTTTTGTTTTTTAATTTATTTTTTATTTATTTTTGCTTATTTTGACCTTTGACCTTCCATAAAATGCTTAGTTCAAATGGGATCGATTCAAATTTTTTATATATCATTTATAATAATGTACTTAAGGTCTGTACCAATTTTTAGCACCGTACGATTTTTTTTCAATTTTTTGAAAAAAAATTCAATTTTGACCTTTGACCTTGAATAAAATTTTTAGCTCCACCGGGATTCATCAGGACTTTTGAGATTTCACTTAAAATGATGTTCTTAAGGTCTGTACCAATTTTCAGCTCTATGCGAATTTTTCCGAACTCGAATGTCTATTTTGACCGGGCTATATGCCTTCAATTATGAGAGCTTTGACATTTGACCAACTGTTACTTTTTATCAATTCGTAAATGCTCTATCATGAAATATCTCAATTTAATTATGGCAGAAATAACTCCCTCTTTAAAGCTCATTTACTTTTGTGCTTGGGCGCAATAAAAGAACCCATATGAAAAGGATTTATACATTAATACAAATGCCCTTGCTGTAGCCCTTGATGAATGTATCTTGAAATTAAATAATTTCGAATAAAATTCTACTACCTGCGTTCCCATACGAATTTAGAGGCTTTAGAAAATAACGTACGTTTCATGCATAAGGGATGTATTCCCGAGTCGATAACTAAAGTGCCTTTTGTTTCATAACGGGAAGGATTATGAACATGAGACACGAAATGTTTGAAATCTCTCGATTGTATCAGTGTTTGTTTTGTATCAATTAATTTGATTATTAATCCCTTTTCATAAAGTAGTCTTTGTAGAATTCATTACATCAGAACAAGGAGGGCATAAAATTTTATGTGATTTTAGAGGCGAAGTTTAGAGTTTTGATTTGAGTCCTAGTATCAAAATCATTTTCGTCTTGCAAATGCTCAAGTACATATAGAAATTGTAGATACTTATTTGAAACATGAAACTCACATTTAGGCTGCTAGATAATATAATGTGGTATTCAGTAGCAAACATTATTGTAAAACTTTTCAATTCATTGCATTTAAAATGAGATCAAGTGAGACCCTTTTTCTTTTCTCTAAATGTAGACTGGATTTTTTTTTTCATTTTCACTTTTATCAGAGTTCTAAATGAATGCGTTAATTTCGAATTGCAGAAACTCCTGAATCTTTCGAATTTTGATAAAAACCCTTCATTAGCTGTACATAATCAACTTTCCTCGTGAATTTACTTTCCAATCACACATCTCTTTTTTTTGGCAGCTTGGGAAAGGAGCATGATTTTTTACACACATAATAGATCACATTGGGTTAAGTTATAAAATTAAGAGGTTTCCC
Organism: Uloborus plumipes; assembly: GCA_038373865.1. Classification (NCBI taxonomy): domain Eukaryota; kingdom Metazoa; phylum Arthropoda; class Arachnida; order Araneae; family Uloboridae; genus Uloborus; species Uloborus plumipes. The sequence goes on from JAXGGA010022579.1 coordinate 10,816, forward strand.
ATTCAGGTGCTACTTCTCTGAATATAACCAAATCTGGAGGGATCCTGACTATTTTTAGAAAAATTACTTTACGGGGTTACTCCCCCCTAATAACAGCAAATTTGCAGGTCCTCCTTTTTATCCGTAATTAATGGAAAAATAAATAGCCTCTTATTAAATCTACAATTAAAGGGCTTGGAGGATGAAGGGGCTATGTAACATTTAAAAAAAATGAACACTCTGAACAATGGTAAGCAATTGATACAGGTAAGCAAATAAAACTTATTACATCAAAAAGTAGATGTCATTAGACTAATTTCATACGTACACTTACGACAAAACCAGAAAACAAAAGCTGGAACAATAAAACTGTGAACTTTAACTACGCTCAATTTCTGTTTTCTCACATGACCCCAATTTCCCAAGTCCTTCAACTAAGGGAAAGTTATTTGCCTAGAGTAAAGAAAATGTATCAATTTTCAATTTTGTAGTAGTTCAAGAGGCTCCAAAAATTACATGGAAATGGGCTCCCTAACTAGTAAATCTGCCACTGTGAAGGTCAACCATAAAAATGTGTTTAAATTTATAGTTAAGATCATCTAATTACGGCACAAACAAACTTTATTTGATACTTTTATTGTATTGAAGGACAAAACGTATCGGGTGAAGTACGGAAGTTAAATTTTAATTCATAATGTTGAAGTTACGTTTAAAGTTACATGATTTCCCGGAATATTTGCTGCACAATACTACAGCAAGCATTAAATAATTCAATTCTTTTTAATTTATCGCTGAATCATTAATCACCTGCTAGTGATTATCTGATGTAGCTTAAGTTTTCGCTCAGCATCGCTGTGACATCTTCGAAATAAATTAGTACCACATGAATGCATAATATATCATCTCTTACGTTTTCTTCTCCCATTCGCTTTAATTCTAAATCAGTTAAGAGTGAATGTTCAACACAAAATTTAATATTTAATTTACCGTAAGATTTTTATGTCCCTTAAGATTTCCCGTAAATTTAATTATCTGCTGATGATTTAATTTACGAGTAAACTTTGGTTGTGAGTTAATGGTCGTATTATTTTTTTTTTAGAATATTTTTCATTTTAGAAATGCATTAAGATTATTTTTCAAATTGCCAAAAATATAACTTACAATTTTTTCTGTACTACTATGCCATGAATTAATAGTAATGCGAATGAACTTTCTTTTTTAATTTGTCTTATTGGGTTGCTAATAGAAAAGAACAATATAAAATTTTAAATATTTTTCAATTCATTTTTTTAGCTTTTTAAAGAATATTCTTTATTTTGGAACTAAATTTTGTACCTGCTGTAAGACTAAAAAAATATTATTACTAATAATAAAAAGACTTGTATAGTCAGAAATGAATGTACAATTGCTTTTGTAAAGGGCAATAATTTGCCCTCTTTCGTCAGTCTACGAGATTTCAATGATGATTCCGAATTAGAGTTCAGTATTGAGCTTATTTGCTTCGAGAATCTATTGGGGAACTAAATTTGAGTATTTTTCAGCTAAATGGAGTATTTTTTAGAAGGATTTTATTGTAATAAGAAGATGACACCCAGAAACTACTTTCGTTTGAGTCCTCGAAGTACTTTCCGTAAGAGGCTTAGTTGTACATATTTTTGTCATTGCACGGGTCAACCCAACCCCCTTGCTCCCCCCCCCCCCCAAAGAAAAAAGATCACTGCCATAAGCTGAACCATGAGCTGCCAGCATTTGCATTGGCCACAATCTGCACCACATTGACGTTGTAACGTCAATGTGCTGTAGCCTGTAAAACGTCAATGATATTCCCCCTTAACGTCAATGATATTCCATCTATATCTCACTCAGGGACATAGTACGTGTGGAAATTATCTCAAGTTGGAACAACCTAAACATTGATAACTTATGATAACATTGATACTTTATATTTTAAGTAAATTTATATTTTAGAATGTCACTGAATTCATAACAGTCTTCCTTTCCCAAACCAGTCTACAATAGCTTGCAAAAAAGAAAAAGCCCCCTTTTTACGGTGTACCCGCACAAAAACAAATTTATTGTTTTGTGTCAAGATTTTTGCCGGAGTTGATGAAGCTCAGCTAGCTGCACGTAAATTCCGTGAAACATTCTGAGTGTTGCTGATATAAAAGAACTTGAATAAAAATATTTTAAAAGAGTTATAATACAAAAAGGGCAAAGAGGAATGAAAAAAACAAAAAATCCATACTTTTTGGGGCTCCTAATCTAGGGCTTCCCTAAGCCCGGCTTCACAGGCTTAGAGTTAAATCAATGCCCTGCGTCCATGACTATCTGCCAATGTGTCTCTGGGGCCACGTTGGCCTAGAGGTTAAGTATTCTCCTCGTAAGCAAGTGGTAGCGGATTCGAATCCCGTCTTGCCCATGGATGTTATTTCATCCTCTCTGTGCCGTAAATCTGTCCTGTGTTTGTCAGGAGGCAAAGCGCATAGTACGCAGTCCTCATGCATGTTGAAGCTGATGGCTTTTGGAAAAAAAATGTGTTTCTAATTGTACATTCCGCTTGCTGAAAAAATCGCGAGTTTTGGGCATAAAGAAGACCGAGAATGCTTGGCACAATATTTTGTTCCATGGGTGATGGCTTTTCCTAAAAGTTAATTACTTAAGGCTTTTTCTAAAAGTTTCCTGGTGCAAGATCAGGTGAATTATAAGAATGCCAAACAGTTTTCCCACCAAGTCGCCATATGGTATCCATGGCGTTGGCCCCCAGGCCAAGAGAGCCGGCACATACAGGCAGCCACCAGTCTATTCTTGTGAAGTTCCAACAGCGTATGAGTAACCCAAGCGTTCAGGTGGTAAAACTTACCTAAGTGGTGCTAACTGTTTCATCAGAATTCCGAAACTTGAGGCTGACTTACAAATTCGCCATATGTTAAGATACTGTTCTCTTGTAATGTCCGCTTTTTTGTACTTTTTCATCCAAGGAACTGTGATCGTTTTGTGCGTGTTTTACTGCATGTGTATTTTTTAAATAAAAAATCTGATGTGTACCCCACACTACTTCCTTGTTCGCATATTAAATAATGTAAGCATGTTTTGAGAATACAGATAATTGAATGCAGTTTCAAAAGTTCAATGTTACTTATTGCAAAATATTATCTATGCAGCGTAAAGTATTTTTTTTAAAATACAGCTTACATGAATTACGTTTGTCTAAACAGTTTTAAGTTAATAAAGCTGTTAATTCAATAAAGTAGCTAGTTTAATAAGGCTGGATTTTGTTATATTTTTGACGATTTGATTCATTTCTTCTGCTGAATTATTTAACCGCCGTCTATCATAGTATGATTTCAATTCCTTAAACATGATTTTTATTATTCCTCCTTATTGTGCTTCCTTCCGTGGCATTTCTTTCAGTTGTTTTGAAAATAGCTATTATATAAGTTATTCTTTTATCTACTATCATACAAGAGTGAGATAAACTGTCTTGAAAATAACGAAGTTGTATTCATGGCCGAGAAAAGTATTCCCCAGATCACACATAAATTACCCTAAGGCAGCACAATAAGGAGAAGTGGGAGAAAAGCAGAGAATATTTCCCCGTCCATCTGTCATTAGTATTTGCTTTTCATCAATTATTCCCATGAAATATTAATTTATTTTAAAACGTTAATCTTAATATCAATCATGGATTTCAAGATAGAGTTCTTGGAAATATTTGCATAAGTCGATATTAAAATATGAGTTTCGCACAATTTTATTTCGAAGTACTATTGTCCCTTCTATTTTCTGCGAAATATACGAATGTACTGTAAAGATAGGTATGTAAGCTGTTTTAGTAATTGGTCATTCTTCATAAAAACAGTACTTTTGAGTTTTGTTTATCAACAATTTCTCCCAAAGAATTATATTTTTTCTTGATTCTCCTTTTATTTGTAAATAATAAAGTATGAACGGTTTGTACATA
>JAXGGA010022580.1:0-14754 GCA_038373865.1 Uloborus plumipes
TCCTGCACCGGCTCGTGCCCGGGCGGGGCGGCTCCACCGCCTTCGAGGAGGGGGAGGACGAGGGGCGACGGCGGAGGGCGCTGGTGGTGGACGGGCGCACCCTGGCCCTGGTGCTGGACAAGCCCTACGACCACCTCTTCCTCAGCCTGGCCAGGCACTGCACCTCGGTGCTCTGCTGCAGGGCGACGCCCCTGCAGAAGGTGAGCTCGGTTCGATTTGGCTTCCGAAGCTTCGTGTAGAGGTTTGAAAGAGCTAACTGTTTTTTTCTTCTTGGTTCTAGGCATACATTGTGAGCTTAGTGAAGGAATCCTTGAACGTACTGACTCTCGCCATTGGTAAATATACTTTTTCATCCTCTTTATGAAACATGATATCTGTACCTCGCGGCGATACTGCGACCTGTACTTACGCAGCGACTAGCGTAAAGCCAAAGGTGGTGATTGTCACTTTATCACTGCATTTCTTCTCATCTGATCCCAAAACACTTTTCAAATACATTGCTCTGTTTTTATGCACAAACTGTTTTAGTAGCACCAGTGCCTACTTAAATGTCGATTTTAGGATTTTATATGCATCATGCTGTAACTTCAGAGAAAGTATTCTACGACAGAAAATATTTCTTTTCAGAGGTATATTTCAATGATGGGGAGTTTCGGTATGGTTGCCTAATTGTGTCCAATATCTGTTTCGTTTTGATTGGATCAGAAAGGTGGAAGTACCTTAGTACCGAGCCTTTGAATAAAGTTGACGAGACTACCAGTTATTGAAATCTTCTCCTAGGTGGGATCAGGAGAAAATACATATTAAAACTGAAATTTAAACTTTTCCAAAGGATTAAACTAGAAGAACTAGTCAAGGACAAAGTAAGGCATCTTCCTATTTTGATGTTACCTGAATGTCCAAGAGATCGGGCTATTGCGGTATTCATGTTAGCGACGGGATACGATTGCCTCGCCGCCAACTTTTAATTCTGTGTTTTGTATAGGGTATTTTGTTGCATGTTTTAGGCATTAATAATTGTCTCTGATACTGCTGTACAGGAAAAAAAGTTGGTGCTAGTAACTAATCTCTTTACGTTGTAGTGACCATCAATTGGAACTTCCCAAAATATCTTCGTGGGGAATAAGACCTACGAATCACGTGTTCAACGCATGTAAACCACGCACTGTGAGCGTGGACATAAACCAATGGGGAAATATCACCCACCCTTTACGTGTACATCACGAGTACATAGAGATGCAACGGGTGGAAAAAACCCAGTTTATTCCCGGGGAAAAACCGGGTTTTTTGGGAAGGGAATTTTGAAAATTCCCGAGAGTTTTGGGAATTTTCCAAGTGTTAAAAAATTCTGGTTTTAAAATTTTTATTTATTACCGTAAATCGATACATTCAAAAGATATTTCCTATTGTTATGTTTTGCAGTATATGGAATTGCTTATCAGAAAAATATTTCAAAATAAAAAGTGAAAGAGGCCACCCTATCTTGAGTTTGTTTTGTCACGGGGTATAATTTCAAATTAAGATGGTTTGTTGAGCTTGCTTTCTAAAAGTGCAACTAATTGCTTATCTCTTGCAATCATTGCTTCTCCACGTGTTAAGTGATGGTTTATTTTAAATAAAATGTTTAGTATTTTATGTAACAAACGAAACTTTTTTTTAGATAAGTAACATAAAAGTTTTTTCAATGTATGTCACATATTTAACCTCCTTTCAAACATCACGTTATTTACTTTGCTCCAATAGACAGGGTTGTCTGAGTGGTTTTTATCAAATTAAAAATGTCTCTCTCTCTCTTTTTCAAGAGTTCCAAAGGTAGTGACACTTAATAACAGTACTGTTTTGAAAGTTGTTGTATTTTTAACTCAAGTAATGACGAAGTCTATTTTTACTCATACATTAGGTACAACAACTATGTAAAAAAATTCTATGTTTGTTTACATTCAAAATTCCCAATGTTCCCCAAAATTCCGGGTTTATTCCCCAAAATTCCAGGGTTTTTTCCAGGCTCTCAAAAACAACGGGTTTTTTGCATCTCTACGAATACACCGCGAGCTGTGCATGTAGACATTAACCAGCAGGAAACTCTGGACTGCATCCCTTTCCGAGGGTCAGAAACTCCCATCATACTGACTCCGAGCACAACCACTGCATCAGCATGATGCATTTCAACCTCTGTGCTATCTCTCTTCACTCATATCTTTAATGATATTTTATATATAGTCATTCTTTGGTGTTAATAAATGTATTGTTACGAGTTCGTCACCCCTTCACACTTTCTTAAATGACGGCTGAAATGTTGATGAACGCACAATAAATTTATTTTACAAATAACACTTATTTACAGTCGATCGGATAACAATGGCTAAACATCCAGCAATTAGGCACATATCAACGATCACAGCTCCCTCAACTGTATACCACGTGATTAATAGCATAAACAACATACATTCCCAAAGCAAATATTACAAGTGCGAAGGCCTCAAACAAACTAGCCGAAGATAAGAACGATTCTATTCAGAATTGAAATTCAAATCGTGACAGGCAGTTATATAACCGCTAGAGAACATTCCGTAAATTTCTAGCGATCACCAGAAAAATCCATTCACAGACGAATGTTCCTTTTCCCTCTTTTGCATTTTATTCACGGCTGTTTATGTTGAGGGAAAGATAGGGTACGTGCTCCAGTAGTCAGCCATTCAAGAGATCTTTTGTGGATCTTAGCTAACCTAGAACTTTCAGCTATCAATACAGCAACAAAAACAAGGTAAAACTTTAGAATGAACCTTTCTGATAGTGTATCACCTACTTGTTTCAGAAATTAAAAAAAAATGTTAAAATAGAAGCTGTTGTCAACACTAGTAAATGCTCCAGTAGTCGGCAACAGAATCCTCTTAGCTGGAAAATAAGCAGAATCGTAATCTTGGATGACTGGCACGCCATTCAAAATGAAATGACTCATTACTCATTCAAAAAAAGTACCCAAAACTTACCTGCCACTGGTTGATGATGGAGAATAGGTACATGAATGTGTGAATGCGTCATATAGTAAGGGGGCTACGGGAAAAGAAACTGCATTTTGTGATAAAAGCATGAAACTTGGTAGGTTTGTAGACAATGTATAAAAAAACATTTTTAGAAGGGGAGCCAATCGGAAATCCCCGCCAAACCCCTCTTAGCGGCCATTTTTAGTCCAAAACTAGAAATAGCGCTTTTTTGTAATTATTATTATTATTTTCTTCTTAAATCATTGGCTATGTCATTACATAGGCGTTTATTGTATTTTTTATCGTTTAAAGCTCCACTTAGAGACTAATTTTAAAAAGAACAACCCAAAAATGCTTTTTTTTTTTTTGGCAAATCGATATTTTTTAAGAATAAATTCGTGGAAATGAATTCCCTCCCCCCATAAATGCATTAATTGTTTAAGAATGTAAATATACATTAAATAAATGCTTAAAAAAAGTAGGGTGCCGGTTATCCGGATCCTAATTGACCGAACCGTCCAACTATCCGGTCATGATACCTCTCATTTTTATGACTAAGCACACATCATCGAAAATGTTCCCCAAGTGTACAAAAGCACAAGAACTTGAGGGAAAAGTTAATGTCAAGATAGCATGATTCTACCAAAATACAATTTAAAGTTTCAATTTCAGAAATTTTAAAGTTTTAGTTTTACATTTATTTTTCCTCTAATTTTTATTATTGTTGCCGTTGCTGATTTTTTTTCCTTCAAATATGGTCGTTCATTAGGTAACGAATATTTTCCAGTGTGTTTATCATTGGTAACATGTGTCATTGTTCATATGCTCCCGTAAATGCTATTTATATGGATCGAGATTAGGAAAAATGCTCATATTTTTATAAGTTACGGTTTCTCATAGTCTTGTGGTTTTACATGTTCAAAAGTATTGTTTTAAATGCATTTATTTTAATTTTGTTTAAGTGTTAAAGTTTAAATGGTAAACTTTAATGGTTAAAAATTTAAATGGCATGGTTAAAGCTTTAATGGTTTAAAAGTTTAAATGGCAACCAGGGGTTATGTTTGGTAAAAACAACCCCAGGAAATGTTGTTTTTACCAAAATTATTACAACAGATATTTACTGGATAAGATTTATTTTCTGTTCGAAATTAACTCCAAAAAAATCTATTGTGCCCTGCAGCAACTTTAAATGTATCAGTCTTGTACTGAGGTTATGAAACAATGTCCGAAATTCTGTCAAAACAGGCAAAAATTAGGCAATTATCAGACTTCGTAAATGTAGGTAGATTTAAATTTGAAGAATTATTTGTATCGGAAAAATTTAATGAAAAAAGGGATAAGTGGCATAAATCTTGTATCTTGAGGTATAACAGTACAAAAGTCAGAAGAGCTGAAGAAAGAAAAAGAAAGGAAAACTTTGAAGAGTGCCACGTAAGTAAACATTTTGAAGAGCAGACGAGAAAGAAATGCACTTCATCCTTTCCAGATTTGTGTTTCTTTTTTGATAAGCCTGGTGAAAATAGACAGGAGTTACATCTAGTTCTGACGAAATCAGTTAACAAAAAATACGAAATTGCGTGTTGGTAAAAGCAGACAGTACGCTCACTGCTGACATAATAGCTCAAGAAGGCAAGTACCACCGTACTTGCATTCGTAAAACTTTACTTGTCACTTTACTTAATCTTCTCTCAAAACTTTACTTAATCACTCATGAAGGACAGCAAATGATTGTTCTGAGGAAAATATTTATTCACGAATTGAATTAATTGCCTTACACCGAGTAATTTCTTACTTGCAAAATCTTAGAGTTAACAAAGGTGATAAGTATCCAATTTTCAGAATATTCGTTCTACTAAAATATTATTCTGGAGGAATAGAAGACTTATGCTACAACAAAATTTATCAATCGAAAATAAATCTGCTAATGATGTTGACAATACCGGGCTTAGAGCTAAGATATTATCACACTTCGGACATGGACATATGCATGCAGAGAAATCAGGCTTTGAATATGTTTTAGTTTGTAAAGGTGAGTGAATCAATATGTGTCTCCAGTACTAACAGTTTCGAAGATGCTCTCGCAAGTGACATGATAGTGAATTCCACTAGGACATGCATTTGAAAGTCAACTGCCAGCGTCGAAGGCGGATTTGAAAAGCCAGCAAGAAACTGTTGATCCTCTTCTTCCGTCCTTTTAAATAACTTGTTATATGGTACTTGCAATATTGATGGTCTTCTTTCTCAACCATTACTTGCAATTTGTCAGTTGTATTTAATATGCATATATATATATATATATATATATATATATATATATATATATATATATATATATATATATATATATATATATATATATATATATATATATATACTTCAAACAAATTAACAAAGCAAACTATCAAGCATCAAGTAAACAAGGAACAACCAATACCTGTTTATTTGGCCATTAAAGTACACGAACAGACTAGAAGAAAAAGTCTTGTTGACATAACGCATATTTTGGAACTTTTCATTTCTTACCCAAGGCTTCTAAAGATTTCTACTGGACTCTGCAAAGCATCAGTTAAACAAATTGATAAATATAAAACTACATTTCCCTCACATTTCAGGATCTTTGTTTTTACACCGGCCGCGCACGATAATTTTTATTATAACTCTAGTAGTACAACAAACAAGGACTCTTTCCATATAACAAGCATTTCATTGTTTCAGCATGTGCCATTTCAGCAGCAAGGCTCAAAAATTCCTCTTGTATTTCCCGAAATACCATCTTCTAAAAAGGTCGCTCAGTTACCACATCAGGTATATCATTATTTGTAAAACCAGCATATCTTTCAGTGAAGGAACCACCACAATCTAATTTTGATGGATTAAATAAGTCAAAAATGCTTTTCATAGAAACTAAATTAACAAATGAATTCTTGAAAGAGGTGAAATGTCTTAAGCGAATTTACGTCACGCAAGTGTAAAACAAAGTGCTCTCAAAAATTTGTTGGTGCTTCAAAAATGGACTGTGTGCACCAATGTGTAAATTCTGCAATGGAAAATGTTGTATATCTATGTAAATTACTAGCCAGTTCAATTACGAAAAATCAGCTTGTATATAGCCATTACACATAATCATTGTATATAATTGCTTGCTCAGATTTATATTGAAATTCAGTAGTTTCTTTTGTTGTAAAGGGTTATTTTTCAATAACAGCACAATATGAAAAGTAGTAGAGAAGTTGCTTAATTAACACTAAACTTTTTATTACAGCAATTTTTTTTTCTTCTCTCATCTTTTAGAGAGAATAAACTCCTCAAATCGTTTAATGAGAAAAAAACTTGAAATTTGTTTTAAAGCTTCTTCTTTAGAATTTCGCAGTTGTATAAAAATATGATCGTGCCTCCCCCTCCACCCTATTTTATAGGTGCAAGCGTAACTCATAATCCTGCTGAATGTGAGTGAAATTTCCATGACATTGCGTATTTTTTTTCAAAATGTTTGAAGTTTTTTTATTACTTTTTTCGTCCATAAAGAAAACTGGTTTTATTTTAACTAATCAAAGATAAATATTCCTTCTTAAGGAACAATTCAAACGGGGTTTTTTTTAAGTTTTGAAAAAGTACTAGTTTTGCTTATGATTTTTAATTTCTGTTTTTATTTTCAGTTTTGCAATACATTTTTATGAGTTAGTTTTAAAAAATATGCTCGGGTTTTTAAAAAATATGCTCGGGTTTTCCAAAGTTTCGGATTTTTGGGGTTCGGATTGCTGGGATTTTAATGCAATTAAATTGTTTTTCTTTAATATAGTGCTTTCAGATACATAGTTGGACACCCTTAAACCGGCCCCTGAAAACAATTTGGAAGATTTTGATCAATTTCAGTTTTTTAGAAAAAAAACGAATTTTTAATGAGTACTATTAAAATTAATCGGTTTTAAGCTATTTTGACGGTTTTCTAATCTTTGCTTAACATAATTGAACTCTAATAAGATGATAAAAAAGGTGTTTTTTGAAAAAGAAATAAGAAAAGCAATTTCGGACTTTTTGACCAAAAATGGCCGCCGGAGGGGTTTGGGTGGGGATTTCGGAATGGCTCCCCTTCTAAAAATGTTTATAAATACATTGTCTACATACACACCAACTTTCATGCTTTTATCACAAAATGCAGTTTCCGGCTATATTTTGGACCATAGCCCCTCTACTAATATCTGATTTTGAATTAAAAATGTACTATTTATGAGGAGTTTTATGTCATTGTGGCCGACCACTGGAGACTGGCCGACTACTGGAGCACTTACCCTATACAGATTGCGAATGTTACAAGGGGGTTGTTCTTCAATACCAGTAATAATTTTTAGTTATGCCCGAAATGATGCCAAATGTTGCCAGGCTTGGCCAAGTCAAATGTGTTGCAAATAAGGGAAAACAACTTACAGGCAAGGTTACAAAGAAATAACGGTAATTTTAAGGGAATAGTAATGGTATTTCCAGCAAATTTAACAAGTTAATAACAAAACAGCATAAATATAACCACAATTTACAAGATTTGTAACAGTATTTTTAATAACTACTTCTATAACTTTAATCGGGTGTCACACAATAATGTGCTTGTTTGTTGGCATATAGGCGACGGCGCCAACGACGTGAGCATGATCCAGACGGCGGACGTGGGCGTGGGGACAAACAAAACTAAACCATGATTAGATGTATGTACTTATGCGAGAATTTGAAGATTAACTCGAAAAATGTAAACACAAAAATGTTGGTAATATGAAACCACAGTACAAGCTCTATTTCGTTGCTTGCGTTCCGATAATCCACTATTATTGTGCTTGAAGCTCATCAGAGCAATCAACGCGCATGCTCACTTCTTTAAGGGTGCCAGTTGACAACGTAAACGGCTATCCAGCCAGTCATTCACCTTTAAGGCAGAGGTGCCACCTTGGGGTGAATATGAGCACTCATATGGCACCTTTGATTTTAACTGTGTAGTTTTCTTTGTGCTGCAATGGAAGTAATTGCAAGTGACGCATCTCTTTGTTCGACAGGCGACGGCGCCAACGACGTAAGCATGATCCAGACGGCGGACGTGGGCGTGGGCGTGAGCGGCAAGGAGGGCATGCAGGCGGCCATGGCCTCCGACTTCACCCTCGCCCGCTTCCGGCACCTCGAGCGTCTACTGCTGGTGCACGGGCACTGGTGCTACGACCGCCTGGCCAGGACCGTCCTCTACTTCTTCTACAAGAACGCCGTGAGTATATGCAGCCCCTCTATGGGCTTCCTACTTTATGGAAAATTTTCCCTCTATTTTAGAAATTAAGCAGCAAACAAACAAAAATGGTTTCGTAATAAGGCGTTAAGTTAAAAAGTCAGCTCAGTTCATGATTTTTCTAAAGTTACGAGTTTTTTTTTTTTTTTTTTTTATTTCTTTCAAAAGTTGAATCACGCCAAAGCGATGTTTAGCGAATTTCATCCATTCAGGGCCCTAAACCGCTTCTAGAAAGGGCCGACGAGAGACCATGTCAGTCGAAAACTAGGCGCCGGACCCTTTAGGGCTAGGAATCAGACTAGTTTTCATTTCTTAAGTTTTACGAGAGTGTGAACAAATTAACGGGGGTTCCGCTTTTGCTCTCGGCGAACTTGCTTTCAGAAATACATTTTATTTAAAGCTCAGCTAAATTTAGGCCGTCTCGAAATTGTGTGGGGTTGCAACATTTTCATAAAAAATTGCTTAATCATCCAAAATTTTGATTGTGGAAACTAGTATTATACCACACCTGAATTGAGTTGGAGTTTGAGAGAAGAAGTAAAAAATAAAACTAATGAAGCAGCCGATTTACTTCAAAATCAGGCCAATCCAAACCGTAAATAGTTAGGTAATACTGCTAAGTCAAAAATAAAGTCCTACACCAAACGTCAACCAATTGAAAATGAAATCTTTCGGAAAAATGAAGTGGGCAGAGCACAAAATGTTTTTTGTCTCTTTCTTATTTTTTTAAGATGCATTGAGCCGGTTTTGATACTAATCGCTTCATTTGCACATTTCAACCTTATCGTTCCACTTTCCAGACGTTCATCTTCCTGATCTGCTGGTACCAGTGGTACTGCGGCTTCAGCGCCACCGTCATGATCGACCAGGTGTACCTCATGCTCTACAACGTCCTCTTCACCTCCCTCCCGCCCATCGCCCTGGGCGTCCTGGACAAGGACTGCCCCGACCACGTCCTCATGGCCAAGCCCCGGCTCTACGGGCAGGGCCGCAGGTCGAGGGTCAGTTTTCACAATTTTCTTTAAATTTAGTTAAAAATCACAGTTGGAATGAGAGCAACAGTTTCGAGAAATTCCCTTTGTCATAATGGTTTCCTTTTGAAAAGAGCCTCATGTGATTCTCACAATTTTCTTTACTGAATGAAGAGAAATTTAGTCAAAAATCACAATTGGAATAAGGACAACAGTTTCGAAAAATTCCCTTTGTTATAATAAGTGCCTTTCGTATGAGAACTTTCGGAATAAGAACCTCATGTGTTTTGCATAATTTTCTTTACTGAATGAAGATAAATGTAGTTAAAAATCACTATTTGAATGAGGACGACAGTTTTGAAATATCCCCTTTGTTATAATAGCTTCCTTTTATATGAAAACATTTCAGAATAAGAACCTCATGTGATTCACATAATTTTCTTTACCGAGTGGAGATAAATTTAGTTAAAAATCACAGTTGGAATAAGGACAACAGTTTCGAAAATTTCCATCTGTTACTATAACTTCCTTTTGTATGAGAACCTTTCAGAATAAGAGCCTCATGTGATTCACACTATTTTTTTTACTGAATGAAGATAAAATTTAGTTAAAAATCACAATTGGAATAAGGACAACAGTTTCGAAAAATTCCCTTTGTTGAAAAACTTCCTTTTGTATAAAAACCTTTCAGAATAAGAACCTCGTGTGATCCACAATTTTCTTTACTGAATGAAGAGAAATATTATTTAAATTCTCATTGAAATAAGGACAACAATTTAAAAAAAAAAACCTTTGTTATAATAACTTCCTTCGGAATAAGAAACTCATATGATTTGCTCATTTTTTTTTTTTTACTGAATAAGGGGAAATATGGTTAAAAATCCCAATTGGAAAAAGGACAACAGTTTCGAAAAATTCTCTTTGTTTTAATGACTTCCTTTTGTATAAGAACCTTTCAGAAGGAGAACCTCATGTGATTTCCTCAACTTCTTTACTGAATAAAGATAAATTAAGTTGAAAATCATAATTGTAATAGGAACAACAGTTTCGAAAAAATTTCTTTGTTATAATAACTTCCTTTGGTATAAGAACCTTTCGGAATAAGAACCTCATGTGATAAACACAATTTCCTTTTTTGAATGAAGATAAATATAGTTTTAAATTCTCATTGAAATAAGGACAACAATTTAAAAAAAACCTTTGTTATAATAACTTCCTTCGGAATAAGAAACTCATATGATTTGCACATTTTTTTTTTTTTACTGAATAAAGGGAAATATGGTTAAAAATCCCAATTGGAAAAAGGACAACAGTTTCGAAAAATTCTCTTTGTTGTAATGACTTCCTTTTGTATAAGAACCTTTCAGAAGGAGAACCTCATGTGATTTCCTCAACTTCTTTACTGAATAAAGATAAATTAAGTTGAAAATCATAATTGTAATAGGAACAACAGTTTCGAAAAAATTTCTTTGTTATAATAACTTCCTTTGGTATAAGAACCTTTCGGAATAAGAACCTCATGTGATAAACACAATTTCCTTTTTTGAATGAAGATAAATATAGTTTTAAATTCTCATTGAAATAAGGACAACAATTTAAAAAAAACCTTTGTTATAATAACTTCCTTTTGCATAAGAACATTGAATAAAACTTTTAGTACAAGATATTTTTTATATGAGCAACTAAATCTTTCAAGATCCTCGTGATGATAAAAGTAATAGTTTGGAGTAACACAGTCCTTGAAAGAGTTCTTCCGATATTCAGTAAAATAGTGTTTTCATAAATATTTTTAAAACATTCTTACACCTTAGCCACACCTATTTTTTTTTTTTTTTTTTTTATGAAAACAAAATGAACTTTTTACAAGATAAATTTCGCATTGAATTAGTTTTTTGCAAAGTAATGTCAAGAATTTTGGAACACTTGAAAGAATTAAGAAAAGACGATGAGAAGAAAAAAAGTAAGAAAGAAAATGCATATTTAAACGCGACAGTTTCGTAGACTCTGGTACTTAGTCATAGTTTTAAAATTCATAAAATATACAAGTCATAATCTTACGTATAATCTGAAGATGTTAAGAAAATGTTAGGATACATATTCTAAGAACTCTGTCACTTATATGAATTCATTAATCATTTGATTCCAAAGTTGTCTCTCCTCATTCTTTTTTATATGTCAAAGCGCACACCGAGAATGTAGGGGGCACTTTTTGAATTGGATTAGCATTAAATTCCCATAGACTTAAAAAAAAAAAAAAAAAAAAAAAAAAGAGATCTGCCCGTTTCGCTCTTGGTGTGCGATATGTGCTTGCTGAGTTTTAACTTTGAAGTTTGTGTATTTTGTACCCTCTAAATAAAATGGTGAACTCAAAAATAAATGACAGAATACTTAGAGTTTCGGGGAAATAAAATAAATAAATGTATTTTACAGCTAATTCTTGCTGCACAATCTACTACACACTTAGCAAGTTTTTTAAACTTGAAAATAACACATACTGTGATTTTCAGGTGCACACCAAATACTCTTTCTGGGTCAACATGTTGGACGCCATCTACCAAAGCATAGTCACATTCTTCGTTCCGTTCATGGTAAGCTCAAAGTTTCTAGGTTTAAAGCCTACAAAAACGTCTACGGGCACTGCGAAGAGGTTCTGGATTGAGCGTTATAACCATTAGCCTTAAACCATATTACCATTATAAAGCAGTGAGTAACCTCCCCTAAGCAAGGGCTAAGGCAGAAACATGAAATACACCGCCAACTCGGCTATTTCTATGAACTGCAGTATCGAGCTTATTATGCTCTCATCGGCATAGAATACGAAAGTAGTCCAGTTGGAGGCAAAAATCCTTTTATAAAGCAAAGAGATGAGCCAAAAAAATTGGTAGCTAATGTGAAATTAGAATACCAGCGAGCGACCGCACTTGGTACGGTATAACTCGTAATTTTTTTTAGGCAGAGCTCAAGGTATAAAGTAGTGAGTAACTGCCCCTAAGCAAGGGCTTAGGCAGAAACATGCAATACACCGCCAACTCGGCTATTTCGATCCATCGTATTCTAATTTCACATTAGCTACCAGTTTTTTTGGCTCTCTTTGCTTTATCAGAGGATTTTTGCCTCCAACTCGACTACTTTCGTATTCCATGCTGATGAGAGCATAATAAGCTCGAAACAGCAGTCCATGGATTGAAATAGCCGAGTTGGCGGTGTATTGCATATTACCATTCCTAGTTTGTTGAGTTAACTCTTTGAGACATAGTGGTTTCATTTGAGTGCACCTAGTTGAGCCTAATTGTCCCTTTCCAGCTGACACAATTTAGATTTTCAATTTATTTTCCTTCAAACGTTTGGTTTCAATGATTTTTATTCCCCCAAATTCCAGTGTAGAAAAGGAAATAACTTCTTGAAAAATGTACTTCTGTTTTTTGAAAAGTATGTCGATGATCTTAATTAAATGTTACCCTTCGAATGCTAATCAATTCGCTTTGTGAACGAAAATTAAATTGAAGGTATTTCATTTTTTTATTAATATTTTTAGTTTAAAAGTGATTGGTTATAATTGCTTCATTTTACTTCAAATTGAAGTTAGGTACTTATGTTTTTAATAATATCGATGTACACTTCGTCCAACTTATGTTTTTTTTTTAGGAAGAAGGGGGGGGGGGGGGCGATAGGTCTCAGCAAGCGTCTTGAAAGGGCCGATGAGCTCAAAAAGGTTTTGAAACCCTGTCCAAGCATATTAGAACTTGATCTTTTTCATTGAACTAGATGTTTGATTATGCGACACGTTTTGCCATACTCGTTGGAAATTCAGACCACGAACTTCAATGTTGAAGTATGAGAAGTTATCTTTCATCTTCGCATTATAACTCAATGTACAATAGTGTTTCGTTGTTTATGCATGCCCCTTATTCTTTCAGGCGTACTACGACAGCGACACGGACGTCTGGGAGTTCGGCACCACCATCTGCACCGCCTGCGTCCTGGGGCAGCTCTTCCACCTGGCCATAGAGACCAGGTCCTGGGTGAGTGGCACTCCGGATATTCATTAAAGCCGAATAATAGTCAAAAAACGTACAGAAATGATAACAAAAAGAAACATGAAGTTCTGTCAAGAACTAAACGAGCCTACTTTCCCGTACATCGACATCGGCATTCTAGCATCTTATCAATATTCTCTTGAATATCTGAAACTGAATATTAGGTCAACCATACCTTTATAGCACTTAAAGCTGATTTATAAAAGCAAAATATACACCTCTCATCAGATGAAATGAACACGTAAAAAGTAAATAAACGAGTAAATAAAGTTTTGTCGCACCTTTTAAAGAATGTAACTGTTATAGTTCTTCCGTAGAAAAATTCCACAATCGTTTTCAAAAGAAAAAAAAAATAAATAAAATAAAAACACAAAGAACATCAAAACACATTTTATTAAAGAAAGAAAAAAAACCTCGTTCGTTAATAAAATGTCTAGAATTTTATTTTTAATCCGTTGCCAGTTGTTAAATATAAATAAAGAATAAAATGCTCTCGTGAATGAAAAATTTTTGTAAACAAAAAAAATCGTCTGCCAAAAAAAATAAATAAATAAAAATAATAATAATAAATTAAACAAAAAAATTAATAAATAAACAAAAAAAATCGTCTGCCCAGTCAGTCATTTTTTTCTGAGCCTGCATTTCCGCCATGTTTGCGGAGTCGGAGTCGGAATCAGAGTCCTCACAGAAGATTTTTCAGAAAAGTACTTTACATACATTTTTTATAAAAACCGTTTTCTTACAAAGTTAGTTTGAAGGAAATCCGCTCTAAGTTCAGGAGATCAACATTCAACTTAAATTTCCCAGTAGGCGCTCAAAATTTTTTCTGAACGGTTCATCATTGAACGAAAAATGGTTCAAATTGAAAAGTGAAATATGGGAAAGAGTCTCTCCGAGATCTTTCGAATAAAAAAAGTTTATTCAATTCGGACGGTTCACTTAAAAGTTATTAGGTAGAGAAAGATTGCTTGAACGGTTCAATGTTGAACGAAAAAATGTTCAAATTGAAAATTTAAATACGATAATATTATAAAGTATTCTTGCCGAGATGCTTCAAACAAAAAAAAAATTGTTTAAATCGGACTGTTCACTCAAAAGTTATTAGGGGTGACAGCTTGTTTGAACGGTTCAATGTTGAACGAAAAATTGTTCAAATCGGAAATGTAGATACAGGAATGAAGTATCCTTGAAAAGATCTTTCGAACAAAAAAAAGTTTGTTCAAATCGGACTGTTAACTAAAAAGTTAATATCGCGGGACAGGTTGTTTTAAACGGCTCAAAGTTGAACGAAAAACTGTTCAAATCGAAATGTAAATACGGAATGAAGTATCCTTGATAGATCTTTCGAACAAAAAAAAGTTTGTTCAAATCGGACTGTTCACTCAAAAAGGGACAGGTTGTTTGAACGGTTCAAAGTTGAACAAAAATTATTCAAATCGAAAAATCAGATATGGGAATGAGCTGTACTCGTCGAGATGTTTCCAACAAAAAAAAGTTTGTCC
>JAXGGA010022581.1:0-14752 GCA_038373865.1 Uloborus plumipes
ACGAAATAAGTGAAACATAATGCAATACCTGGCAACGCCGGTAATAAGTTAGTAGAATAATAAACATAAATGACTCTTTGTTTATTTGAAAACTTTGCAGGTCCAAACTCTACAACAGCTTCGTACAACATTAAAAAGAACGGTAGGCAGACATTCAAGAAATTTTACTTTCATTTTCACCTGCTGTTTTTTTAAATACAGAAGTGTTAATTAAGTTGGAAATATTTCTTTGCATTTATATGAGACTAAACAGTTAGACTAAAAAAAAATATCTTCTATTCTTCATCACTGAATGCTTGCTCGTTAAATTATCATATTTTAGTGCTTCAGCAGAAAGTACAAGACAGGAAAAAAATAAAATTAAAAAAAAAAAAAAACTGTAAGATGTAAACTTTAACCCCATTGATTCATTTAAATGAAGTGGAAGTATTTAAAACAAGTTTCTCTAATTTTGCTTTGATTTAGATTGTGACAGAACTGGACTTTTTGTGTGTTCAATAGCTAACTATAAAGCTAAAATCCTAAAATCGTTTGGATAACGCGTGATGTCTATTTTAAATCTTCATTGAATTTCGTTTAGTACGCCTTTTAAAGCAGTTTTATTTTAAACAGGTTTCTCTACTCTTACTTTGATTTAAATTGTAACAGAATTGGGCACTTTCGTTTTTTTAATAGTTAGCTGTAAAGCTAAAACTAAAAAACGTTTGAATAACGTAATGTCTTTTTTTAATCTTTGTTGAGTTTCGTTTCATTCGTTTTTTCGTTAAAAGTCTGTTTGAGTAATTCACACTCCAAGGTCCCCCATAACTACCATAACTCGTGGTTTTACCGGAATAGGACCCTGAAGAGCGCTCTGTTCTTTTGATCCTGACCAAGAGCTGAGCAAACCCTTGGTCCAGTACCCCCAGAGATATCGTTCACTTGGAGGACTTTGTGACCACGAGCATTTTTAACGTTCCCCAGCCATCATTAATGAAGACGGTGGATCTTTGATCGGCTAGGATCTCCGTTCGAGCACTATATAGTTATTCGTCATATTGTTGCCTAAAGCTTAGATTCTTTACATCTTTGCTTCTTTATCTATGTTTCAGAACTTAGATGGTGCGATTGTCTTGCTCTTGGGTAGGGTGCCGACTCTTTACAGTTCCATTCAGGAGTGGGTGAAGTGGAAGGCTCAGCAGTGCCTAAGGACCAGGACTTCCACCTGGTCTTCATACACCGCCAACACGAAGGAAAAACTGCAAGTCCAAAGGCCCAGGTAAAGTCCTGTATATTTACTCTACCGGAAAAAAATTGAAATTGTTTTTCTGGAATGTACAGAGCGAATGTGCGAGGGTTATTATTATTTTTTTTTTTTCAACCTCCGTTAGACTATAAAAAATAAACGGATTGAAATACAGAAAATGTTTTATAATCAAAAGTATGGTACAATGTTCTACATTTTTATCTACGTAATCACCTTGACGATTGAAGCATTTGCTATATCTGTGAACAAGCTTTATAAAAACCTCCTCGTAGAATGTTGCCGCCAATGATTGGAAGTGAGTTGTGACTGTGTCTTTGGGTTCACCGCCACTTTGGAAGCACGATGCCTTTTCACACCCCCAGCAGGGGTCTCCCCAAGCAGGGGTGACGGGCATTGCCATGCCCCCAAGCAGGGTGGCACGATAATGCCCGTCATCATAGCGCTCGTGTAACTCAACGGTTCCTTAAGCAATTTCAGTGGGACATTTTTGAACACTCACCATAAAGTTCCGACTGAGCACTAAGTGACTTTTATCTGTTCCCTGAACTGAAGGACTGACTTGGAGACCATTGCTTGGAGGCTGAAAAGTCATCGTGCGTCCAAAGTGGCGTGGAAACCAAAGACACCGTCACAACTCACTTCCAATCATAGGCGGCAACATTCTACGAGGAGGCGATTTTAAAGCTTGTTCACATATATAAGAAATGCTTCAATCGTCAAGGTGATTACGTAGAGAATTGTAGAGCATTGCACCTTATTTTTGATAATAAAATATTTTTTGTATTTCAATCCGTTTATTTTTCATAGCCTAACGGAGGTTGAAAAAAAGCAGCCCTCATATTCAATGTAATCCTGGTTGCAGCTTTATTTTTAGCAATAGGTTTTGTAACAAGCCTAACGAACTAAAAATAGTTGTTTTTACAGTATAATACAGCTAATTTTATAGTAACAAGCTGTAAAAATTCATAATTTTACAGTAATCAACTGTAAAATTGCTAATTTTACACTAATAAACTGTAAAAATGCTACTTTACAGTAGTAAACTGTAAAATTGTTAATTTTAGTTTATTAGTGTGCATTTTACGGTTTTAAACTGAAAACTCTACTGCCATTATTATACTGTTGTTTTTACAGTATAATACAGCTAAATTTTACGTCAGTAAACTGAAAATGCTCACTTTACAGAAAGAAACTAAAATTGATAGTTTTAGTTTGTTACTGTGCATTCGACAGTTTTAAATTGGAACTTCGGTTGCCAGAATAATACTGTAAAAGCAACAGCTCATTCTTTGCAGTGTAGAGAAGCATTATAGGGAGTATACTGATGTGTGTTTAAATCTTAAGAATCTTCTCCTCTTTCTTTTACAGCCTACCCGTGAGCAAGGAAAGTCCAGCATTAGGTTTCGCCAACAACATAGCCGCAATCATCTGCTCGACGGTGGTTCCAGACGTACTGATGAAAAGTCCATGCCACAGTCCAGGCTCCAGCCTGCGAAGGTCCAGGCTCAGCATCCCAGAGGAGTCTGGAAAGTACAGACTCGACGGACAACGCCTGAAAGAAGAGTTGAAATCGAAAGCATCCGAAACTCCTCGAGTCCCGAGGATTCTAGTGACGAGTTTTTGAAAAAAACTCGAATTTCTTGGTGACGAATTTTGTCAAGCTGCATCTGAGAAACGGATTTCATGCATCACTTTGCCATTTTTTAAGTAATGGCTAAGGAAATGTGCTATTAACATGATGTATTTCAATAAACGAAAGTTCCTGATTTGAATCTCATGTCGAATGTAATCTTCTGATGACAGTTTGCATCAACATTTGAAAAAGACAACAAAGAGGATTGTTAACCACAATCGTTACATTTTAACATTAACGAAAACCATTGTGAAAGATTAACTGAAAAATTCAAAAATACGAAAATAAAATGTCAGTGAATATTTGAAAAAGAAAACATTTCCTAAATATAGACTTTTATAAATTCA
Source organism: Uloborus plumipes (assembly GCA_038373865.1). NCBI lineage: Eukaryota > Metazoa > Arthropoda > Arachnida > Araneae > Uloboridae > Uloborus > Uloborus plumipes. Next base: position 3,227 of record JAXGGA010022581.1, read on the forward strand.
TGATTCATCAAAACCAATCAGACATCTTAGTTTTGAAGCCCTTTCGGTTCAAATGAACATCTAACTTGAGTGCTAACGCAAGCAAATCCGAAAAATGTTTTTGGATTCAGCTGATCTTGTTCATTGAAAATGCTATTTTAGAATAATTTGTTTAATTTCAAGTACAGAAACTAGTGAACCTATTCGCAAGAAGAATAACAGAACACTTTCTAAATTAATTTATTAAGTTTCTTTCAGGTTGATAGAAGTGTTTTTAAATTAAATTCAAACTTGTTTGGAAATGTGCTTCAGCTGCAAAAAAACGCAATGTAGCTTTTCTTACGTTACAAACGCTGCATCACTATTTTAAAAACGTTTACTGCGTAGTATTAATATAATTCAGCCGCGACGAGATGGCCGGTGTCAATCAAATGAGAAAACGAGTCCATTCCTTAAAATGGGTAGAATTTCTACCCATTCAAATTCCCCCATCAATTGTGAATCCCATGCATCAATTTTCATCTGCGTATCACCCCTTCCTAAAAATGGACAATCCTGAAAAAAGGAGGAGTCATAGGCCATCTCAGCGAAGTTGAATTATAATTTTATTACATTATTTACCGTTTTCTCACTTTTTAAACATTTTGTACGAATTTGTTTTCATTTTTCAGTAGAAAAACAAATTATTTAAAAAATGTATTAGTTCCTTTTTAATAGCATGATATTAAAAATGTTTATTTTTACTGGTCAGAGGAGGAAGTAAATTAAAATAAAATTAATCATTTGATTAGTAAATGACATTCTTTTTCTGAAATAGTTCAATTGTGCAAGGATTAAATTACAGTTTATAATTTATAAAACTTCATACAAAATTTTGTGGTTTTTAAAAGTTTAATCAGTTTAATGAAAATCTATTTCCAAAAGTTATGATCTAAATTATTTTCTGAAATGAATATTGTTTTTTTTTTTTTTCTTTTTCTTCCTTCTTTTTCTTTTCGTTTGCAAAATGTTTACGTCTATTTATGTATTAGATTATATTACGTATTAGATGTACGTAGAATTAATGAGTTTACTAAGGTTTTATAAAGAGGAAAGGGACATTTAGTTTAAAGGTGATTGACATTGAAGTTAAAAATAGTTCACTTGACTGTAGTCAGTGGAACCATCAACTTTTCACACTGATGATGGGGCTTCATTTCTAATAGCCCCTAAATAGCTATTTGCTAGAGTTTTCTAACTCTTTTTAAACATTTTATTTGTACTTTTGGACACGTTGTCTTGTATTTTAACTTCATTAATTGTACAAACTTTTCGACTGCTTTTCTTTCAAATTCAGGTGATTGACATTGCTTATACTTATTTTCCTCTAAAATACAATCCCAAAAATTGGTGATTTAGAATTTTAGTTTTAATCTTTTCAGAACTTGCAGCTTCATTAAGATTTTATCAGTTTTTTAAAGTTTGGCAAATCTGTCCATGAAATATTAAGAACGACATTGAAGATTAATACAATCTTATATTATTATAGCAGCATGTTCTATTTCCTGTCGCTTTTGCGAATTTGTTTTCAAAGAATTTTCTAATGGTTCTTATAGTCCCAGAGCTAGCAACGTCGAAAAAACAACAATTTTAAGGGCGCTTTTACACTTGATGACACGACCACCACGAAAGTCGGACGGAAATACTGCAACGATAAGTACCGTGTCGTATCGTCTACAGCACTGTTTTTCCACTCGACTGATATCGTTTCTACGAAACGGTAATTTTCCACCGCATTTCATTTCTAAGCACCGGTGTACTCGCATGTATATTATTATGGCTCTTTAATTTAAGACTACGACTGTTAGATTTACTTTACAATCCGTAAAAAAAGAAAACAGATAAAGAGAAGATATTGTGTGCATGATACTCACAAATTTATTACATTCCCACCTTGCTTACTAAGAACGAAACGCATACTATCAGAATGAAAATCTGAGCTGTCTGTAGCAACAAAGATCGTCTGAGAGGCAGTAGTGAAACAAAATATTAAGTAAAATGAATAAAATTATTTTATTGCTACATTTTTTATTTATCATCAGCAAATTTATGCTTTTTTTTGTGCAGCGATGTTAAATTTTAATGCAACTTCTACGTGTTGCTGCTTCGAAGAAAGTAAACCGATGACTGAATGTCGTCCCGATTTTAAAGGCGAGACGGATGCCATCCGACACGAATGGGACGACAAACGACATCGCTCGGCCGGAGACGACACAATCGTCCTAGAATCGGGAGATGGAAAAGCGCATAGCATATTTTAATGCATTTTGCGTGCTCCAATGTCGGATGACGTCCATCGCTTACGATTTATCGTTGTCGTGTCGGTAAGTGGAAAAGCGCCCTAAGACGTCTGGCTCTTATCTTTTCCTATGCTCTTCTAAGCAGCGTGCCGGGCTGAGAGTGGTTGCGTTTTTTACTGCGCATCACACTTATACTGGAAAACTTTTTTAGTCATTATAAGGACAATTCCACGTCAAATCAAAACATGAAAAACAAAAAAAAAATTTGATCTCGCCATTTCTGAAATTTTACAAAATTTGGCTTGAAGAACGCACATGACAAGATAAGTAATGCTGCCAATTTTTAGATTTCTACTTCAAAAGTTACACGAAATACAGAGCTGTTAAAAAAAACTTATAAAGGGCGGAAAAAAAGCAAAAATTTTTACATACAAATGACTATAACTTATTTTCTTTGCATAGTAGAATAAAAATTTTAAAGCCATTGTAAAGCTAAAAAAAGAACTTTCTATTGATGTGTTACAAGATATACCTACGGCAGGTACAAACATATAATTGACCCAAAATGTTTTTAAAATCACTATTTTTAGCAGTAAAAATGTGATGCGCAGTAAAAAAGGCAAGTACTCTCGGCCGCCAGACACCTAGCATGCTGCTTAGAAGAACATAAGGAAAAACATATTAACCATTTAATGCCTGACATTTTTTTCCCAAAGATATTTTGTATACTGGTTACAAACAGTGTTTAATGGACAGGAAAAAAAATATTATGTAAAAAATATTTTTTTTTATTAAGGAAAGAAAAATCGTCCCTTAAAAGTTACGATAGATCCCCGAGGGTACATACTTTTTTTACTAAAATTTTTTTCTTCCAACAATATAATATTCAAAAAGACATTTTGTAAGAATAAATAAAATCAGCAATGAACATAAACTGGGAAGATGGGAATAACTTTGAAAACTTAGCTTTTTTTCTTGAGATTGTGAACGATGTTTCATTTTTGATAAAGATCACATTAAAACTGCTACACTTTACAATGGTTATGTGCTGTAATCTGTTAATAACGAATTGCAACAATACCGAGGTACTAATTGAACACTGTTATTTGGTTGAAATGTTCCTTTTGGGGAAATTCAGACCCTTTTTTGGACCGCTCCTAAAAAGGGACGCTAGGCATTAATGGGTTAAAGAGCCAAACATCTTAAAATTCTCACTCGAAAACGCTGCTAGCTCTTAGACTATTAATTCTGATAACATTTTCAGCGAGAAAATGCAAAGCTGAATTGATTATTGTGCATGAGAAGAGGGTTATCATTTAGTGCTAGATGGTCTTGAAGTAGAAATCCATAGACAAACCATTATTGTTAGTGACCCTATAAGTTGTGCTTTTGTGTGCATACCTAGTTTACCTATGTGATATATGAATTTCTCCCTAAAGCCCCTACGATCAGAATCTTTTTAAGATTCGAATATAAGAAGACTATTTTACAAGAAGTGTGAAAATTTTTAAACTATGGGTCAAGAACTTGATAGCGTGTCTATTTTTCTTACATTTGAAGAATATAAAAAAGACAACAAAATATAGTGCATGACTATAAGGTAAAGTAGAGCTGTTGAATTTTCTGAAAATACTGAATCAAAATATATCTAATATATATATACACATTATATATCAAAAAAATGCCGAACTTTATCGGTATTTTTCCAAGTAAATACGTAAGAGCTTATATTTATACATAACTCCTGGCTTTTCAGTATTCTACTAAAGCAATACATAAAAAAGTGTAATTAAAGTTTAGTCTTAGCAGTTAGTAAGGTCAGATCTGGAAGCAAATTGTTTTTTAAATATATTTACTAGTTGTTGCAAAGAAAAAACAAAAAAATTCTGGAAATACTATTAATAAAACTTTTTTTTATATAGACGAGTAAGTATATTTCATCTTGAAAGAAAAATACATAAAAGATGATTAAGTTATAAAGTTTATATTGCCCGCACTTTTTGCATAGTTCATTAAAAATTTATGGAATAATTTACCTATACTTTTTTTTTTTTGCTTTAAGATAGATAACTTTTATTGATTAAAAAAATAATAATAATAATAGGAGCATTTAAATGTAAATATGTTTTAAACAAAGTCAGACTAGCGAACAATAACTTTATTTTTTATTTCTTTTTGGTCAAACACATAAAACCAATTATTTTTCCTTTCTGTTTTTGCCGAACGTTGCCTACATGCATGATGAGCTCCGTTTATGTTTATTAACTTTAAAAAAATAATAATAACTGAGAAGGAAAAGAAAAAATACTATGAGTTTCAGTGCAAGCTTTCAACTTTAATACAAATTTTGTAGCTGAAAAATAAAGGAGCGATACTATAACATAAGTGTTCACACATTACGGTTTTTTCTGTATCAGCGGCTATCAGTTTAACGCAGATAAGGTACTGCTCTGTTTCTTCTATAGAGCACCCGATCTTCTGTTCAATAAAACAATATACAGGTCGCTGCGTTTTCAATTTAAAATCTTGCAGCAGTTCGAAATTTCGCATCAGTCGCCAAATTAATCAACGACACCCACTGAAGATGACCGCCGCAGTTGCGATCGAAACGTATGGATTAAAGCCATTCAGACCACGGCACAAGAGCCCGGAATCCTTAACTAATATTTACACCGGCCGTGAAAGCCTTCATTCTTACAAATATACAGTGGCTCACGAAAGTGTTCGTACACTTACGATTTTCAATTAAATAAAGCTTTTTTCGTAAATTAAAATTCGTATATTTCTACAATAGTGTAAGAAAGTTCTATGAAATACGTAAATTAATAATAACTACAGTTTTATAAACTGAAATAAAATTAAATTATCTTGAAACTTATTGAAGCAATTTCTATATCGATCCAACGAATTTGGCAGCTTGGAATATGAGTTCATTACTCAAGTCGTACCTAAGCACAAGAAAACTTTTATTTAAAACAAGTTCAAATGCTTGGTTATAAAAATACAAAATAAAACATTCTAGAAGCAGGAATTATGGATTTTTTTTTCTCTCAAAGCAAATTACAGTAGCTAAAAAATGTTTATTTCTTCCATTTAAATTCTTTGGACATTTAAAACAAAGAAATATCCTCCTTAGTAAATAAATCTAACTCTTCAATATTTATTTAAAAGAAAAAAACTTTTACTGGGAGATTTCTATAAAATATTTAAAATATTTTCCCGCCAACTGCTTGCGAAAAAACAACATCACACTGCATCAAAACATTCCGACTACTCTAATTTATTTCAGCGCTGCCATTCCGAAAAGCAATAAATGCAGCAGGGGATAACTCAATTAAATAATTCAAAGAACTATAAAATATTGCAGACGATAATAATTTCATAAAAAAATGTAAAGCACATAAGCCAATAAAATTATGAATAGCAGCAACAGTATTCGTTTAAATTAAGTAGAATAAAAATATAAAAAGTAAATGCTATGTCTTTGCATTTTTATCATTTATAAGCTGTAAAGGATCTCATACCTTTATCTGATTACTAAGACTAATATTTAACTGCTGTATCTATGTAAAAGTTATTACTTTCGTCTTGAGATGATGAAAATCCAAACAAAAATTATTGTGATTTCTTTACTTATGGCTCTTGTCCTTTTAGTCTGTGTTTGGATCAGTGATATATGTTTCTATTGAAAGTGATTTGTGACTTGTGTTTATCTCTTTAGTCTAGATTTTATGGTGGATATCATCAAAATGGTAATAAACATCACTATTGAGCAGCTTCCTGTGTTTTTATTTGAGTAGGGTATACTAATAACACGCTCAGTAAATAAAATTTACAGGGTGTCCAGTAAAGAACTCCCTGATTTCAGAACTGAATATCTCGGAAACAAATGACGATTTTAGAATGAAACAAACGATATGTTTATTGTGAAAGCTACAAAACCATGTGCAGAATGTTGAAAAATTTGTTACAGAAGATGCCAACAGGTTGCGCTGCACGCTGTATATGCAATACAAGTACCTATAAAAAGTGTTTTGAGGGCTGGAGTGAACATTTCTAACTTTGAAATGTGAACAGGAGGTTTATAAAAAACACTTTTGAGCAAAAAGCTGTTTTTCACAGGAATTTCACAGGTTTGGCCGCAGCCCTACATATATTATCTTTCAAAGCTTATCCTTGTTGTCGTAGCACTTAAAAGTTAAAGTTTAAATATCCGGGGTTTAAAAATATCACACCCTTTTTGAACAAAATAACTTCTTCTCAACTCAATTTTTATTTTCCGTGTGCTTTAAAATACAACTATTTCCTTTCAATATACTGCCGCCATATAGAATAACAAAGAACCGGATACTAGTAAATCAGAAATTTCTCGTCTCACTCATATTATCAAGCATTAAAAAAGTTTCAAAATGGAACATTACATCACTCACAGTTTTAGCACTCAAGTGCAGCATTATGCACTAAATTCACTTTATTGTAGCAACTTTCCTTTCAATTTTCCTCTCAACTTAGGCGCGCTCGAAACATTTTGTTCCGCGGCGCGTACGGTCTTCGGGGACCAGTTTCAAGATTAGATACATTTCTCTTGAGATGCCTCTGCAATTCGTCGATAGATTGAAGTGAGGAAGATAACTAGTTCTTTGTACTATGAGAAGGAAGAATGGCTTTTCTTAAAGATTAATCTCGAGGATGCATTGTAATTCCAAAACTTCCGTCTAAAAGTTCCTGAAAAGTGTTTTACTAGCAGAAATATTAATAAAATTAACTCATTTCTATTATCAACTACGAGTTGGATATGAGTGACTCTCGAAAAAGATACTTTTTTAGAGTGTTTTCAAACAGTGCACAGTGTTATTCGAAGAATTACATAATATAGATGTGATTTTTCTGATCTTTATAAACACAAAGCTTTAGTCATATCCGCCACTTTAATTAACCCAAATTCATTTAACAGTGAGAACCATGCCAATGACATAAGATTTCTCATCACGAAATGAAGTATAATTTTATGCAATCCTTAAAGCATGAACCACCATTGCGATTATAACGATTGATGGCCCACATTTGCAATTTCTGTGATCAATATGCAAATCCGGTGTGATTAAAATGCATTTTGGCTGAACGAGTGATGAAACATGCAGATACTTCTGATGTGAATGGGGAGATCAATAAGGGTGTTTACCCATTATTTGATTTTATCTAGTTCGAGCTTTAAATTATTTATTCTATGCAAAGGGCAAAATTGGGAATTCTTCAGTTGTCAGTGGCTGGTAGTAATAATTGAAGGGTGACAAAACAGACATTGCTAGTAATAAAAGTTTAAAGTTTTATTGTTGCAATTGTTGCAGCTTTTTCGTTTTCTGATTTTGTCATTACTGTGCGTATGAAATTGATCTAATGACATCTACTTTTTGATGTTTCAAGTTTTATTTGCTTACCTGTATCCATTGCTTAACCATTGTCCAGAGTCTTCCTTTTTTGAAATGTAACATAGCCCCTTCACCCTCCAAGCCCTTTAATTGTATAAGTCGTGTCTTTTGAAATCTACCACTCCTTTTAATATAAGTCCTTCATAATATCATTTTCTGATTTCTTGAAATTATTAGTCCAAAATAAAATAGATTGGGGGAAGAGGCCACGTTTTTTGACTTCATTTTATCTTACATAGGGAATTGTTTTTATTTTTAAAACTCTAGTTTATTTTAAATATGGACTTTAGTGAAAAAAAAAACAGGTTTTGCTCTGAAAAACAGAAAACTAATGATTACAAAACCCTTCCATTTCGGCATCTCCCCCGTTGGAGAAGCCACACAGGTTGTTTTTGCGACAGCTGCTGCATACAATGTATTTTCTCGAATCACATTGTTTCCCACGTGTCGTTGTAGTTTTCTAGGTCTGTGTTTGGAGTTGAATCATTGTTTTCTCTAGGGCGTGTTGAAAAGGTACGGCAACTTAGTAAAATAGAAAGTACGTTCAAGCTCTATACACACACACGCTTACACACACACACACACATCTATCGCTATACATGTATCGCTATACATGTATCGCTATACATGTATCGCTATACATACACACACATCTATCGCTATTCATGATGAAGAAAAAAAACCTTAATTTGAATTCAAGGTGTCAAGATTCAAGTTAATTTATTATTATTATTATTATTATTATTATTATTATTATTATTATTTATTTTAGCCTTAATGTGGTCGCTGGTGACCGTTAATTTTTTCCTTAATTTCTATCAAAGCTGAATACTTAGCATCGAGCCAACTTGTTAATAACAATAAGTTAACTCCTGCATACCTAAAATAAAACATGGAAAATTTCTTAAACTCGTACAGTCTCTCCTTGTGATATTCTTTCATACCTTAAAAGTCTTGGCAAAATTTTTCTTTTAAAGAAACTCTTACCCTCAACTGTTCCCTCACTAAGTTGAGATGAAAAAAATAGTATTAGCTTTTACGACTTTGTTTAACTACAGACTATGTTCACTTATCTCATAGATCTACTAAATCATGAACCTCTATTTTTCACCTTCCTAAAAGCATTTTTCAAAGAATTATCAAAAATAAATTTTTGTGCTTTTACTTTAGTGGTCTAAAAAGAATTCTAGAGAAATGTATAGCGAAAGAGCATACGGTACAAAAAGTTAAAAGTGGAAATAAAAGGTTTTATTTCATTGTTTTCTCCATTTATTTTTTTCCGAATTATTGTATTCCCAAAATCTTATTTAAGCGTTTCTTTATTACAAAGTTAAAAAGTTCAATTTTATACTGCAAAAAAAAACTGCTGTTTTTACAGTATATTACTGTCAGCAGTGGTTTGAAACTGTAAGATGTGCAGCAATAAAGTGTAAAACAGGCAGTTTTACAGTTCTAGTTTCACAGTTTATTACTGTAAATCAGCAATTTTAGTTTATTACGGTAAAGCAGAAATTCTACAGTTCATTACTGCAAAGCAGCAATTTTACAGTTTATTACTGTAAAACAGCAATTTTGCAGTTTATCACTTTAAAACAGCAATTTTGCAGTTTATTACTGTAAAGCTGCAAATTTTACAGTTTATTGCCACAATTTTACAGTTATCGCCACAAAATTAGCTGCATTATTCTGTAAAAACAACAGTACAATGCTGGAAGAAGAGGTTTCAGTTTAAAACTGTTAAATGCACAGTAATAAACCTTAAAACTAGCAAATTTACAGGTTTTTACTATAAAATTCGCAATATTACAGCTTTTTACTGCACAATTAGCAATTTTTAGTTTATTACTGAAAAATTAGCTGTATTTTACTGTAAAAATAACATTTATTTTTTACGGTGTTTGTTCTTTCTACATATAGTAGTAGAATGAAATTAATCCTCTCTTACCATAGAAAATATGCTTTAGAATGGTTTCACTAATGTGGTAAGTTAAACATTTCGTGAAAGCTCTAAAGTAAACACATTTCTAAACGGTAGAGAAATATTTAAGTCTAAAAGATTACTAAGTATGAAAGACTTCATTTGTTACACACAATATTAAAAATTCAAGTTTCCTTAAGGATAAAGTAAATCATTTTGAACTAAATACTTTCATTCGATATGAGCATTAATCTTTAATCTGAAGCTTTCAAGGAATTCAAGCTCCTTCTCCTTGCCACTAATTTTCTTCTAATCTTCTTTCCAAGTAAAAAATTAAAAACCTAAAACTTTCATTGATGCTACTAATAAGGGAGGCATCGTAGTTCGATTTACTTTATGGTTTATGCCAAAGATTTCAAAGTCTGGTAAGATATGATGCTATGATGCCTGAAACTTCTTCACGTTAAACTAATTTTTACTGACAAGTGACTTATTAATGAATTTACGGATCTTTGTTTATTCTGCATTTGTAATAAAAAACTTTCATATTGGGAGTCTTATCATCCACAAACTCACTTTCTTTTCGCATTGAAGAGGGGGATATTCGTAACCTTGAAACAAGTGTCAGCATTTCTTATTGCTATTTGAAATATTTTAACGTGAATATGAAACTTATTTGAATGAGAAAATAATATGTTATATGTTTGGTCCTTAAAATCTCGGCTATCGCGTTTTTAGAGAACGATTAGGTGACAAAGAGTTTGCTCCAAAAATAATAAGTACGGAACGACGGGGCAGAATGGTACCATAGAATCGAACAGAACTGCTGTCTGATTTTCTTAGGTTAGAACCTTGCCCGTATTTACGCATGCGTCAGGTTTTCTCTGATCTGAACAAAATAGGGGTGATAGGTAAGATAACAATAAGGGGAAGAACAATAAGAAGCATTTTGAGCCGTATTAACAACGTAGAACGATGCAATTTCAAATACATAGTTTAGTTGAATATGTCAAAAGGATAAGCTTTTAATTGAAAACTTCGGAAAGTTATCACCCACAACCCATCTACCCTTTTTTAAGTAGAACAGTTCGCAAACGCTATGCACGGTTTTCAAGGACGGACAGTACTTTAAGACTATTTTCGTCAATTTGAAACTATCGAGGGTAAGTGCACCTCTGGTAACTTGAAATGTGACCTTGCTATGACTTTAACAATGTTTGTACCTTTGGGAGGAATTTAGTGAAAAAGAACGTGCTATTGGAGCGGATTGAAGTTGGAATATTGTGTGAAACCAAGTAGCACACTTCGTTTTTTAAAGGTTGTAAAACGGTTATTAACGTTGTAACAACCGCTTAAAAACGTTAATAAAACGTTTAAAGGTTATTTGTGCTACCTGGGAAAGTAAAAGAACCAAATTGGCTTCCTATTGCCCCCAAAAGATGTAAACGTCGTCAAAGTCACCGTTTCAGAGGTACCATACTTGATTCATCGTGTTTCTGCGAGATTTTTTTTCTCTCTTTTATTTTAAGGTAAGAACTAGAAATACCATTACAGTGTTTATTGAGGATGTTAGTTAGGGTCAAATGTATTTCACAGAGGCAAATATGGGAGTTTTTTTATTTTCAGCAGAAGCACTTGAACACAGTTCGTTGAATGTCTGTGTTGAGTCAAAGTCTGTGTTGAGTGTGCGAACAGCACACTTAACACAGACTTTTGAAGAGTATAAAAACAACAATAATAATAAATTAAAATACAAGCATTTAGAATGTAACAATAAAAGGTAAAATTTAAAAGGAAAACATGAAAGCAGATAAAATGTAAAAGGACTAAATAAAAAACATCATAAAATGTAAAAGACAGGAAAAGGATTAAAAACTCCTAAAACCGTAAAATTTAAACATGTAAAATCAATTTAAAAGTC
>JAXGGA010022582.1:0-14751 GCA_038373865.1 Uloborus plumipes
AAGTATCTTGTTTTAACAGTGATCTTTTAATATAAAAGCGAAGCGAAGCAAATTTCAAAAAATTGAGATTGATTGATTCAAAAAAAAAATCTAGTGACTAATAGTAGCTGAACACATATATTTCTTTTGTAATTGAAAAATTGAGAAGAGCTTTTTATATAATAAGGCATAGTAAAATCATTTACAAGGAGATACACCACTTTTACAATGAACGTTAGTTGAATTGATTGTCACAATAATTTCTACTCTAAATGAATAGAACAATAACATTTTTCAGAGCAGGAAAATATTATAATTCAATCAATTGTCTTATCACTCTATTTCACATTTTTTGTTTACTTCATTTTTTTTTCTGAAAATTATATTTCGTTTTGTAAAATGCTGCTTTTAGCAGAGAATACGGGACTTTAGCCGTCCCGTATCAAAGTTCCCCGGGACGCGGGACAATATTTCAAAAAACGGGACTGTCCCTTGAAATCCGGGACGTCTGGCAACCCTGGTCATGACCGAGCTGTGGGTGTAATTGCTTCAATACCCCACCAGCTTGATCCATCCAGAGACTGCAGTTTTCTCCTTATTAAGGACTCAACAGTCTGGAATAGGAAGTTACGGAGCTGGAGACTGATTTCCTCAAAAAGAAGTTGAGAGTGTCAAAAAAAAAAACTGATACATAATATATAACTCCTGACTGATGAGTTTATAGTAAGGACGAAACTGCAGTCTCTGGATGAAATGACAGAGCTGACGGTGTTTGCACGTATTTCTGCCTTAGTCCTGGTCTAGGAAAGGTAACTTACTGCTTAAAAGAAATATATTTCTCAGATAAAGTATTTTCTCTGTTTTTAAATCATATAACAGAGAACTGGCATATTTTCCTCACATTTAATTCGTTACAGTTTAAAGTGCCTTTCAATTCGTATTCCACCATGAAACATTAAAATATATTTTTTTATTTATTTTTTCCTTTTAAAACAAAATCGGTAGACTGATTTTCATTTATTTTTATTAAAAAAGTCGTCCTAAATATGACAATAAAGAAATCTTTCTTGGAAAATTAATGGTGCATAGAAAGCAAAGTTAAAATCAAAATATAGGTAAAATTTAAGGACTTACACTAATTTTGGGTGGAAATTAGTGATATAAATGCAAAATTTAGCAACATTACAATAAAGTAAGCGAAAAGAACACAAAAATAATAACTACCACAAAACTTGTAACACGTATATCCTTTTTTACGACCAATTTTGGGATGCAAATAAATAGAAGCAACTTTGCAAACAGTTACATGGAAATAACATTGAAGTACAGTTTTTTTTTTTTTAAATATTTTTGGTGAAAATTTAAAATAAAAGGACGTACATTGAAGTTAATGAGCGGTAGCGTAATTACATCAATTCTTTTATTTCAAGGAAAAAAACTTAATGCTTCAGATTCGGGAAAAATGATTTTAATTAAACTACCTTCCTGCAGTTTTTATCGACCACTGAACATTAGAAGTTTAAATTAAAAAACAAAACTGATAGAGAAACAAAAGCAAATACCTGATACACAGGATTTCAGAGCTTACATCTAGACGTTGTTATCAGACATAAGCAAGTTAATAACAAGAATTGAAATGATTTTATGCCGACAGCAAGATTTTCCTTTAACTTGTTTGTGTTTTGTTCAAAGCAAAATGTCTTCATCATTCTGTCACAGGAAATGAATAAAATAGTTGAGATATTTTCAGTTGTGTGCCGCTGTTACGTTATGATTGATAAGATGGGTTCCGATCATAAACCATGGAAACAAGAAATTTGATAATTTCTTTTAGTAAGAAAGTTTCTTACGATCCATTTTTGTTAGATAACAGAATTATTATATAAATCAATTCAAAATAAACGTATACTGCGTTTTCCTAAAATTAAGAACCGGTCTTATATTTATTTGGTTGCAGAAAAAATATAAGCTAGGTCTTACTATCAAAAATGTTTTTTAATATTACTAATACCTAGCGGTACCCGCACGGCTTTGCCCGTGGTATAAAATTAAAAGTTCATTTGTAAAATAATTGATATAGCAGAAAAAATGCTCTATTTCAGTTGTAATTCAACTATAATGCCTTCAAAGTATGATATAAAAATCTGGTATGGACCCCACGCTACTTATTTTTATGTGCAAATTTCTTAGTAGATGCCTTAAGTGCTAAAATAGTGCTTGGAGTGAGCAAGATAACAGTTCAAACATTTATATCCCTAGTTTGCCACGAAACAATGCAAAAAAATGTTTTACAATGATTAATCCCCTAAGTATCGCCGATTTTAACATCATTCAGTGGATTTTTCGCAAAATATCGCCAATAGCGCCAAATTGAGTCCAAATAAAAAAAGAAAACAATTTTTTTCGCCAACTTGGCGATATGTCGCCAAATTGGCGGCAAATATTTGGCGACCAAAAGCTTGGCGATATATCGCCAAGTGGTCGTGCCAATTCATATCACTTTTGTCTGCATTGAAATGAACACTGATTTACTCCATAAAAGGGGTAAAACACCCCCTTGGAACATTCGAATGCAACCTCAAGGGGAACGATATTTGGTTAATCTGTACTTTAGATACCCTTTTCTCGCTAAATGGGCGATAGGCGTGCCAAGCGTGGTAACCCTGACTATTTTGCGTAGTTTCTCTCGGAGCTTTCAATTCCGCGAGACACGCAAAAACGCGCCAGTTGATGACTTTTCGAAAACGCGCCAAGTAAGGTCCCAAAGCATTTTCACCGGGAAAAAGACAGGGTTGCCAGATAATTGAAACAAAAAAATACTACGCCTCCTCTAAAAAAAATATTACAAAATACTACTGTTTCCAAACGTTGCCAAAATCAATGTTGCTGAAATGCGAAATCTATGAAAACGAAAAAAAAAAAAAAAAAATCCGCCAAATCTTTTAATTAAGTCATTAGTATATTGGAAACAGGGTTGCCAGAAAAATACTACGCTCCTTATTTGGGCCGAAAAAATACTACCGTAGTATCAAAAATACTACGTCTGGCAACGCTGTAAAAATAACGAAACAAAAATAAGTATGAACACGTAACCATGGTAACAACATGAAAAGTTGATTTCCGTTGATAAAATAATTCATTTCATCTATCTTTTCAAACAAATTTTATTCTCGGAGCAAAACTATTTTAGAATCGTTTGGCTTGCTTTACTGAAGGTAAGCCTTGAATTCCGGGATTCTAAAAGCAATTGTTACAGCTCTCCTGATGATCGTAGAAACTTCGAAAAAACTTCATTTTATGCAGAAAATTTCAAGCTTTCGAATGACATAAGACTTGAAAATGTGTGTGAAATATTTCTTCCCTATTTTATCGAATTTCCGCTAAGAATTCGAATAGAAAAAGAACGAAATGGAATTTTCGAAAAATCGCTTCGAGGTGCAAAACTACATGCTACAAACTAATTTTGTACCAAGTGGCATGAAAATCGACCGAACGGTTTTGGCGCTACGCGCGTAACAGACAGAAGGACAGAAAGACACACCTTCAGCTTTATTATTAGTAGAGATTATTTTTTTTCCTTTTCACGTACCATATTTTGTATTTGCTATTTGCTTAAAAAAAATCATAGGCGCTATTAGACTTATTCTTTATTTAAACTTTTTGTCCCAAATTAATTTTGCAAATTTTGAAAATCAGTAGAGTCCAAGGCCCCCTACGCCTTAGGGCCCCTAAAGAAAACTGTTTCCGATTGCAGGAACCATCTGTCGGCCCTTTAGAGAAGTAGAAACAGTGGTACTTAAAAGCTTAAGCATGATTCCAGCCATATACTAAATTAATATAATCATATTGATTCATAATACTAAATTAATATAAGCGGGACTGCTGAGTCCCGTCGGGACATAAAGGGTAAGAAACGCTTTTATTCAAGTTAAAAATACATTTTTCTCATTCAACAAATATTTAACCCATTTATGCCCAGTAGCCTAAAAACGGGAAACTTGTTAGTTACTGCGTACTAAAACCTGTAATGGGTATAGCCTTTTTAACCGACTTCAACAAAAGAGGAGGTTATTAACCGACTTCAACCAAGGCTTCACTAGATAGCGTTTTATACAGGCTGTATCATTACTCAAAACATCAATGGTGAATATTTGCCCGCTAGAGAGCGCTGAACAAGGACCACCCAAATGTTTGTTTACATTTTTAGCACATTGTCTCTGCTGTAAAAAGTGATGTTTATCCTATCTTTAAGGGTTAAAAAATATTGATATAGTTAACTGAAGCGGAGTACAGAGTAAATTGGTGCCGAAGGCCTCATTAGTACTGCTTTTTAGGGGAAATAAATGTCCTTTTCAGGTAAAGATATACAACCAAACGTTTTATACGACCAACTGTATCATGGCGAACTGTGGACTGAATTTTAAAAAGCTCTATGGCAACCCGTTGGTAGTATTGGCTCGCTTAGCGAGTAGATTCGCCATTTATCGCTCTGCGGTGCCAGTGTCGTTTCAGTTAATTAATAATTAGAATCAATTAAAATGAAAAATTATTCGCTAACTAAATAAAATAAGCCGTTAAAATGCTGAATAAACCAACAAATAAAACAAGCTATTAAATAACGTTAAAATATACTAAAATATAATTGAATGCCAAATTGTAAAATGGTCGCCAACAAATTAACTTTTAATTTTATCTTTTATTATCTGATTTGTATATAATGTTAATTACCATAAAATTCGATAGATGTCGCTGGACAAGGACCACCGTTTTTATCCCAAGGATTTTAATCAAATGAAACAGCCTGTATAAAACGCTATCTAGTGAAGCCATGCTTCAACAAAGGAGGAGGTTATACAATTCGTCGGAGAATTTTTTTTTTTTTTTTGTATGATATAAGATTACTCGAAGATGCCTGGACCGATTTCAAAAATCCTTTTTTTGTTAGAAAGGTGTTTCTTTCCGATTGGTCCCATCCTCTCGTGATCCGGATTCGATAACGGGAACCTGCAGAAATCTTTCGAAAAAGAAATTGGGATCACAGTTAATCGTAATAATGACCATTTTGAACGCCAGGCTTCTCTGGATTGTATAATGAAATTCATTTCTATGGTCTTTTTGAAAATTTTAAACCAAGTATCTTTCTATGTCGTGCTTTTTTCTCCTGAACTCCAACGAATTGAAAGTCGTACCAGGTACTAATTGATTCGTAATATTTCAGGTTTTATTAGTCTTAATTTACATAAGGTTTGATAAAGGAATTCTGAAGAAAATGAGGAAAATCTCCAAATTTTTGCTCAAATTTAAAGCGATTTGTCCTAAATGATTAAATATGAAATTCATTGTTACAAAACGTAATTGATATGAAACAGTCATTACAATGATAATGAAAATTTTGAATGAAGGCTTAACTGAAGCAAACATGAAACTAATTAGCGGGCCACGTACGTAATATGTCGTAAAATTTTATGAACCGCGAGAATCTAGTGTTGTGTGGGTTGGTCGTAAGGATGTAGTTGAATATGTACTTTACAATAATAACCAGACGCCTTTTATCAGAGTAGTAAGAACGACTAAATTTATTTACAAGATTCGTATCTATCAGTATATTGTTGCTACTCGATACAAACAAAAGTTACTATACAAAAACTATCGCCGGTAAAGGCTTAACTAAAGTGGGACGCCACATCATTCCCCCGCCTAGTGAGGTACCGAACGATAATGAAAGTTCTCAAAGAAAACGAGCCGGGCGTCGAATGATACGTCCGGACCTGGTTTGTAGTGGCAGCTGATCCTCTGCGAATGTAACCTTCTGCAGAACCCTTGGAGCATGTGATTTCGATTTCTTAAGAATTGGCTGTTGCTCGGATTTGGCAGTGAAAGTTTGTGGTTGCTGTCCTTGTTGGATTGGGCTGGGTGTGAAATCATTTTTAATAGAAGAGTTATCCAAAAAACAGGGTTTAACTCTATCTATTGAAATATTGACCGTTTTATCCTTTATTTTGACTTTGAAAATTTTATCGGTTCTGCTTAGAACTTCATATGGGCCTTGGTATGGAGGCTGAAGGCTGCGGCGAACACTATCAGTTCTTACAAAGACGTGTGAGCAGCTTTTTAAGTCTGAAAAAACGAATGGTTTTTGTTTCGAATGATTTGTGAAAGACACAGGTCTAAGGTCTTGCATCTTACTTTTCAGAGTTTTTACGAATTCAGATTGTGGTTCACTTTCTGTATTTTCCAAGAAATCATAAGGCAAACGGATATTTTCTCCGTAAAGAAATTCGGCTGGCGTAGAGCTCAATGTTGTGTGCCAAGTTGTGCGTAATCCAAGCAGAATGATCGGAAGTGATTTAGTCCAGCTTTGATTTTCATGGCACATAATGGCAGCTTTTAACGTACGGTGCCAGCGTTCCACTGCCCCGTTAGCTTGAGGATGATAAGCTACTGTGCGTTGCCTTTTATACCCTATGAGCTTTGATAATTCGTAAAATAAATTTGATTCGAATTGACGTCCTTGATCGGTTATGATAATAGTAGGAGATCCAAAACGAGCTATCCATGTTTTTACTAACGCATCTGCAACTGTTTCGGCTTCTATATCCGGTATGGGCGTTGCTTCTGGCCAACGCGAATAACGGTCGATGATAGTAAGGCAATATCGATATCCTTCTGATGTTGGCAATGGTCCTATAATGTCAAGGTTTATTTCACTGAAACGTTGATTTACTGAATGATATTGTTGATACGGACTGCGTACATGTCTGGAAATCTTTGACTTTTGGCATTTTATGCAACATTTAGCCCAATTTCTAGAGTCTTTCCTGATAGATGGCCAAATAAACTTTGAAGAGATTAGTTTTACTGTAGATTTAATACCTGGGTGTGCCAGATCATGAACATGATGAAATACTTGTTTTCTAAAATCAGGTGGTATGTATGGTCGTTTTGTCTCATGGGACACATCGCAGTATAAAAAGCGATCGGATCCAACAATAGGTAATTTTACTAACTGTAAAGAAGACTCTGGAGATGAGAGCATATCTTTCAGTTCGGTATCAAATTCTTGAGCTTGGGCTATTTCTTCGTAGTTAATTTGTGAACCTATTTGTAATTCCTCTACTCTTGATAGTGTATCTGCTACGCAATTATCCTTTCCTGAAATGTGTTGGATGTCCACTGTGAATTGTGCAATGAATTCTAGATGCCTTTGCTGACGTGGAGAAGCTTTTTCCAGCTTTTGACAAAATGCGAATGTAAGTGGCTTATGGTCCGTGAATAATGTGAATTCTCGGCCCTCCAGCAAGTATCGGAAATGCTTGATGGACGAATAAGCACCTAAGAGTTCTCTGTCGTAGGTGGAGTAATTTTGCTGTGTTGATGTTAAACGTGCCGAGAAAAATCCAATTGGCTGCCAGTGTCTGTTACTGAACTGTTGCAGGACTCCTCCTATGGCTTTATCAGAAGCATCCACCATTAGAGCGAGTTTTGCTATCTGTGATGGATGAACAAGCGTTGCTGCTGTACGAAGCTGCTCTTTACATGTTTCAAATGCATGTGAAGCTTCATCTGTCCACTCTATTTTTCGGTTGTCATTTTTCTTACTGTTGACTAAATA
Organism: Uloborus plumipes; assembly: GCA_038373865.1. NCBI lineage: Eukaryota > Metazoa > Arthropoda > Arachnida > Araneae > Uloboridae > Uloborus > Uloborus plumipes. Next base: position 7,592 of record JAXGGA010022582.1, read on the forward strand.
GTTGTTAAGAATTGATTGGTTATGAGCAGCATGGGGAATAAAACGTCTATAGAAATTGATCATACCTAAAAACCTTCGTAGTTGTTTCACCGTTGTCGGTCGTTCCATGTCTGTGATAGCCTTAACTCTGTCATCAGTTGGTTTGATGCCTTTGGCTGAGACGATGTGACCCAAATACTTAACCTCTGGTTGGGCGAAAACGCATTTACTGAGTTTAAGTGTTAGTCCATATTCGTGTAATCTTTGGAAAACCATCTCAAGATGTTGGAAGTGTTCCTTGCGATTGTGCGAAGCAATGAGAATGTCATCAATGTAAGGGAAACAAAAATCAAAACCACGAAGCACAGAGTGGATGAATCTTTGAAACGTCTGTGCAGCATTTCTAAGTCCAAACGTCATAAATGGGAATTCATATAATCCAAATGGTGTACAGATTGCAGTTTTTTGAATATCCGACTCTTCCATGGGTAACTGATGGTATGCCCGGTGAAGGTCTAAGGTAGAAAACACAGTACGTCCTTCCAGCTGATGAGTGAAATCATGCAGATGAGGTAAGGGGTACCGATCGGCTTGTGTAGCGGCATTTAGGGCTCGGTAATCACCACATGGTCTCCATGAACCGTCTTTCTTCTTTACTAGATGTAAGGGGCTGGACCATGAGCTATTCGAGGGGCGACAAATGCCTTGCTCAAGCATGTACTCAAATTCAGCCTTTGCAATCTTCAATTTATCGGGAGGTAATCTACGAACCTTGGAAGCAACTGGTGGGCCTCTTGTGACTATTGAGTGAGTAACGTTATGTTTTATTTGAGCTTTATTTAGACTAAAATTTTCCGACGTTATACTTTTGAATTTTTCTAAAAGAATAAGAATGTCAGCATCCAGATTATCGGAATCAAGTGGAGTCAATGATGATGACGGTCCTTTTATAATTTTAGCTGGTGCATGAAGTGAAGTTAAGGGATCGATTAAACGCTTTTGCTTAATATCCACGAGAAGACCAAAATTCCGCAGGAAGTCTGCTCCTATAATGGGTCTTGTAACATCAGCTACAATGAACTGCCAGTCAAATTTTCTCCTTAAGCCGAGATCTAATCTAAGTAATTTAGTTCCATAAGTGTTAATTGGCGTTGAGTTGGCGGCAAATAATTTAAATTCAGAAGGAGTTCGCTTTCTTGATTTGGATGGAATAACGGACACATCGGCACCTGTGTCAATTAAATATTTTTCATGAGTAGATTTGTCATATAGAAAGAGGCGGCAATTAACCCGACCGTAGTCCTTGGCCTCTTCAAGGGATCGGGCATCTAGTTTTCCGATTCTTCTTGGCTTCCAAATTGGCAAGGTTTCACACATTTTGTTGACTTATTTCCGAATTTGTAGTGGTACCAGCAATATTTGTGCTCTGCAGAACGCGATCTGGATCTATTATTCCTCCCTCGGAAATTTCCAGACCTGCTACGGGGTCGGTGGCGGAATGAGAGGTTGTCAATTTTTTCTACCAGTGATGCAATATTAGCCTCCAACGCATCTATTCTTTTGCTTGTAACACCTTCCATGGAGGACGAACAAGTAGGGACAGTGCCACTTTTCGTGACTGAAAATGCTTCTGAAGCATTATAAACACTTAAGATTTTGTCGGCCATTTGTGCAATGTTGTCAAGAGAGTCATTACTTATTGACAAAATAGCTTGAGCGTGTTGCGGTAGGCGCTGAAGCCATAGTGATTTAATTACTTCTTCCGATATGGAGCTTCCAGCTAAACCTTTCATGTGACGCAACAAGTCCGAAGGACGTTTGTCCCCAAGGTCAATGTCAGTTAACAGTTTTTTAATTCGTGATTCTTCTGTGTCTGTCAATCTAGCCAATAACGCATTCTTGAGAACATCATATTTATTCGCGTTAGGTGGCTCAGATAATATATCGATGACAAAGTCTAACACATTTTCATCCAATGCTGCGACAACAGTATTATACTTCGTTAAATCGCTCGAAATGCCATTGTTCGAAAATTGGGCCTCTAACTGGATAAACCACAACTTGGGTTTGTTTTTCCAGAACGCTGGTGGTTTCACAGCTACTCTACTTATTTCCTGTTCAATATCAACATTTCTATCTTGTTTATTCATTAACTCCTTACTTTGTTCCAAATTTAATTTCTCCTCTGTCATGTTGACGAAAAAAAAAACTGACTCCAGATCAGAAGGTTGCGTGTTCAGATCACGTCCGGGTCACCAGATGTGGGTTGGTCGTAAGGATGTAGTTGAATATGTACTTTACAATAATAACCAGACGCCTTTTATCAGAGTAGTAAGAACGACAGAAGCAAAAGTCAGACTGAAGCAAACATGAAACTAATTAGCGGGCCACGTACGTAATATGTCGTAAAATTTTATGAACCGCGAGAATCTAGTGTTGTTTTGAAATATAAATTAGTTGAAAAGCCGTTAACATTTAGCCGTTGATTAAACTAGTACACAAATAAATACCAGAGAATAACAAGGATTATTTTTTAGTGTCAATCGTTTAAAATTTTAGACGCCTTGATACTTTTTTTCTTTCTTTTCCTTACATAGTTTATTTTATGAAGCATTTACTTAAGCAAATTAGGTGAAGTTTTGCAATGGAAACATTACCTTATTTCATATGTACATTTACACTAAAAAGAATAAAATAAAAATATTTTTGAAAAAAAAATTGAACCGACTTCGGAACTTCACTCAGCAAGTGCTCTAAAAAGTAAAAAATAATTTTATTCTTTGAACACCATAGACACTACATTTAAACATAAGTTTTAAAGTCGGTGCAAAAACTATAGGTGAAATGATGTTTAACTACATTTTGCCAACATTTCAGAGAAAACCAATGAAAATTAAGAGCTGAATATTTGTACCATTACATAAATATGTGGTTGCCAATATAGTGTATGCGAATGCGATTAAAGAATTAGGATTAATTGCAATTTATATATATAGTTAAATTATAGTTTCGTATGATTCTATATAGTGTTTTTGCGCCGACTTCAAAACTTATGTTTAAATGTAGTGTCGATGGTGTTTAAAGAATAAAATTATTTTTTACTTTTTAGAGCACTTGCCGAGTGAAGTTCCGAAGTCGGTTCATTTTTTTTTTCAAAAATATTTTTATACTAAAGCTGTTTTTCACAAGTTAAATAGTCCTTCTTCTTGAGAAAACCAGTTAGAACCACTATTTGGACATCAGAGTTTATTTATTGACAGCTATTTTCAGACAAATCAGTCAAGCAACGATCCATCATGGTTTGGGTAACCACAGAAAGTAAGTTTTTTTTTGAGAACTTATTTTTCATAAAATTTAACTAGGGTGAGTTCTGGTAAGTGCGTACCCTTTTTTTCAAAGTTCATGTTCTCAAGGATGCTGCTCTGTTGAAAAATCTCTTGTACACTCACAATTTTTTTTTTAGTTTTCTTTCCAGATCCTTTACTAAGATGTTCAAGCATATAATGTGTCAAATAAACCATAAGCATAGGTTTTGTGACCTAGTTTATGACACCTATTCTAAGGTACGCACTTTCCCTACCTAGTGGGGTAAGTGCGTCCACCTTAAATTATGTGAATATGAGCAGGAAAAAAATTCTGGCACAGATTAAATATGTTAGGTAGTTGCCTTGGGATAATTCCTAATACTAGAGATCAGCACTTGTTTGCATGGATGAAACGCAATCCGTGATATCCCACGTGTCTTACGAACAACTGTGATTTGAAGATTGAGAGAGTTGTGTCTGTGATTCTTCCTCTGTCCTTTTAAGAAGACCAAGTGAGCAAATGTGAGTTGTTTTTATTTAGTAATAATCACTTATAGTCTACATAGTTTATTTTGGTTTAATACATTAATCAGTCTGTGTTTAAGTCAGGGTTCGCAATTACCCCTTCTTAAATGTAAAATGAGATATGTGCGTCCAATAGCGTTGTTGTAAGTGCGTACCCCTGTGATTTTCTTTAATTCTATTTGTATGGTAGATCGTTAGGTGACCTGAGTGAACAATTCGTTTTTTTTTTTTTTTTTTTTGAATAAATACGGTTTTAATATTTTTCTTATTAGAATCAGCAGCAGTAAGAAAAAACACAAAATAAAGAGCAAAAAAAAAAAATAATAATAATAATAATAATAATTGATCATGATATGATACTTGTACTTTTTTTTTCTTGTACATTGAAATAGTTTTTTACAAGGTGTTCTTAATTTTCTTAAATATAATTTATTCATTATTTCACCTTCGTTTTTTGAATCAGTTGGTTCCTCATTAAATGTTTCACTTAATTTCATTGCTTAATTTGTGATTCTGGTTTAAATTAAGTATAGCTTATGATCGCTATTTTCAACGAAAAATGTACTAACTGATACTTAAAAGCCAATATATTTCAGAGATAATGAATAAAATTGAAATCTCACGCCGCATTCAATGTAAATATAAATACTTGATAGAAATGACGTCGGATTTATAATCGGCTTATAAAAGAGTTATAAGCAAAATTAAAGGTGAATTACGAGAGTCGGATTTTCCACGTAATGGTACAAACTGGCCTCATCATAATGGTACGCACTTGCTCCGAATAATAGTACGCATATGCCTCATGATAGTGGTACGCACTTGCCCCATCAATAATGGTACGCACTTACCCCCCCCCTTACTTTAAAGAAAGGGAAAGTGCGTACCGTCATATAAACAAATTTCAGTTAGAGTATTTGATCAAAATACCCATGTATGTTATTAGTAGCTATTACTCAAAAGAAACATCTTGCATTTCTTGACTTCAATTGTTTGGTATGACTACAAGAGAAACTGAAACAAAACCTTCTCAATCTTTACTTTAGAGTTTTTTTGAAGACATTTAAGTTGTCTCTGATTGTGTTTCGTCTATTGAATCCAGGCCTGAATTCTACCTATTGAAATTATCATTAGACAGTTATCTAACATAGTCGATGTGTTGCAGAAGCCATTTCAGAACAGTGTTCATATAATTCCCAGTGGACGCACTTACCCCGTGGACGCACTTACCAGAACTCACCCTATTTTAAAATGATTTGCTTAAAACTGATCAGAGATGCCTTATGCAATGTTACTTTGCAAAAGTAAAGTCAAGAAAGGTCGTATTTTTCTCATATATCTGCAAAATATCCCATAATCAGGACGTTAAATAACTTAATAAATATGGCAACGGCGAACTATTTTAAGCCTAAAATGTATGTAAACCATTTCAAGTAAGAGTTTTAAGCAGATAAAAATTGAAAAAAATTGTTAAAAAAAACTTGGGCATAAATGGGTTAACCCCAGATTACATACTCTCAGTTGAGTCTAATACAGGTTAGATGTTTCACTGCAAGCGTTTTTATTCATGAACACATTGCACTCGATCTACAAGACTGACTGCAACGTGCAACATCTTGATAAAACTGTACAGCCCGGGCTGCCAAAATTTCCTACTTACTAACACAAAGGAGCAATAAAATTTACGGCTCTGTTTACTCTGTGCATTATGTGCATCAAATATCCACTTTCGATGCAAATTAGACTTCCACGGGGGAGTTATTACAAAGGGTCCATTTACATTCACTTCACTGGATTAGAATGGCGATTGTGGAGTTTCAAATGTAATAAACAGTTGTTTCGAAATGTTTCATGCTGTCACTTTCTTTTTTTTTTTTTTTTTGGAGAAAAAATGTGAATTAGCTGCTAAACTTTGAAAATGGATGAGTTTGTTTTCACTAGTTTTTGCAAAATTAACCCCAGATTACATACTCTCAGTTGAGTCTAATACAAGTTAGATATTTCATTGCAAGCGTTTTTATTCATGAACATATAGCACTCAATCTACAAGACTGACTGCAACATCTTGATAAAACTGCTCAGCCCGGGCCGCCAAAATTTCCTACTTACTAACACAAAGGAGCAATAAAATTTACGGCTCTGTTTACTCTGTGCATTATGTGCATCAAATATCCACTTTCGATGCAAATTAGACTTCCACGGGGGAGTTATTACAAAGGGTCCATTTACATTCACTTCACTGGATTAGAATGGCGATTGTGGACTTTCAAATGTAATAAACAGTTGTTTCGAAATGTTTCATGCTGTCACTTTCTTTTTTTTTTTTGGAGAAAAAATGTGAATTAGCTGCTAAACTTTGAAAATGGATGAGTTTGTTTTCACTAGTTTTTGCAAAATTGACCCCAGATTACATACTCTCAGTTGAGTCTAATACAAGTTAGATGTTTCATTGCAAGCGTTTTTATTCATGAACACATAGCACTCAATCTACAAGACTGACTGCAACATCTTGATAAAACTGCTCAGCCCGGGCCGCCAAAATTTCCTACTTACTAACACAAAGGAGCAATAAAATTTACGGCTCTGTTTACTCTGTGCATTATGTGCATCAAATATCCACTTTCGATGCAAATTAGACTTCCACGGGAGAGTTATTACAAAGGGTCCATTTACATTCACTTCACTGGATTAGAATGGCGATTGTGCACTTTCAAATGTAATAAACAGTTGTTTCGAAATGTTTCATGCTGTCACTTTCTGTTTTTTTTTTTTTTTTTTTTGAGAAAAAATGTGAATTAGCTGCTAAACTTTGAAAATGGATGAGTTTGTTTTCACTAGTTTTTGCAAAATTAACCCCAGATTACATACTCTCAGTTGAGTCTAATACAAGTTAGATGTTTCATTGCAAGCGTTTTTATTCATGAACACATAGCACTCAATCTACAAGACTGACTGCAACATCTTGATAAAACTGCTCAGCCCGGGCCGCCAAAATTTCCTACTTACTAACACAAAGGAGCAATAAAATTTACGGCTCTGTTTACTCTGTGCATTATGTGCATCAAATATCCACTTTCGATGCAAATTAGACTTCCACGGGGGAGTTATTACAAAGGGTCCATTTACATTCACTTCACTGGATTAGAATGGCGATTGTAGAGTTTCAAATGTAATAAACAGTTGTTTCGAAATGTTTCATGCTGTCACTTTCTTTTTTTTTTTTTTTTTTGGAAAAAAAATGTGAATTAGCTGCTAAACTTTGAAAATGGATGAGTTTGTTTTCACTAGTTTTTGCAAAATTAACCCCAGATTACATACTCTCAGTTGAGTCTAATACAAGTTAGATATTTC
>JAXGGA010022583.1:0-14748 GCA_038373865.1 Uloborus plumipes
CTACAATAATGTGAAGTCTTTTGAGAAAAGAACACTAGACTCGTGCCACTAAGTCCTTTGAGAAAAGACTTAGTGGCATTTGAAGAAACAAACAAATCACTTGAAAATCAGGACAATATTACGCAAAGTCAGAACAGTTCCGCCCCTTCCTTCCCCACTTATATTTTCTAATTTTCCAAGCTTCTTACTTTCTTGCCCACCCTATTTTTTTTTTTTTCAAAATAAGTCTCACCAAATACCATTGTAGAAGTATCGATGTATTGATATATTTTATAACAAATTGTCATGTAATTAATTTCATAATTAAACGGTACAAAAACGTTAAGAGCTCAATGAAGTTTTTGAATTAGGAAATTCTAATCACAGTAAAAACTAATATTCTTTAAAACAATTTAAGTGCATGAGTAGAGTGTTTGAATATTTCCTCAACAGATTTTCTACATAGAAATGCTTTACAAAATTATAGTCTATCCTCTGTTTAGTTTTCTCGAATATTTTACTTACATTTAATTTTATATTGTTTATTCTCAACTTTGCTATCGCCTGAGCATGTAGGGTCACCCGGGGCAATTCCTGGTCAGCAAGTTTCTGGGGTAATTCCTGGTCACAGTCCTTTTTATGTCTTAATAATCCTTCAGCAAAATGAAAAAAATCGCAGAGGTACTCTGAACTATCTTCATTGTAATTCATTACTTAATTATGAGTTGACTGTGTATTTAGTTTGAAAAAAAAATATTTTTAAAATCGCTTGTTAAATTTCGTAAAACAAGATTGGCCTTAGTTTTGATTCATTTTTACAAAGATCGTAATCAAACTCAAACTTCTGAATATTTTTCTTTTTTCTCTTTTTGGTTGAATTAGGTACTATGTCAGTTACTGAAAAATAGTTTTGGATTTACCATTATTGTTTTGAATAATTTGCAGGAAGTCTCCAAATAATGCCCCTGGTTACTGGGGTAATTCTTGGTCAGTGGGGTAATTCCTGGTCAGTCCTTTTTTTAATATTTATGAATTATTATTTCACCTATTATTGACATATGTCATTGATTTAAACTATATGTAACTCTGTGAGCCTTAACTGCAAAGTTAACTGTAACCGCAATGTAACATTCTTATCTGTTTATGACAAGTATACGATATACTGAATTTTTCTTTGTTAAATTTTATCCAATTATTTTATAAGTTTTAATAATTATTCTTAATTATACTAAGAAAAATGCTTAATTGTAAATGCATTGTACTATTCACTTAACTGTTCACCTTAACCTGTTCATAACAGACAGAAGCTTGTGCTCAGTGTGTATGGTGCATGTGCACCATATTTTTTATGGACCTATTTATTTGGTAGGTGAAGATTCATTCACAACAGATATAAAAGCTGTAGCTATTGCATACAAAGTGTACAAAAAGTATTTTGGCTAAGTTTTATTAAGTAAAGATATTATGTTGAAAAAAATTGCATTCTTCCTTAAAAAACTAAATACAGTGTTTAATTAGCTATATATATAAATACATTCTTGATCTAATTAGTTTAATAACTTGTATTAATAATATGCTTACAAAATGTATGTATTTGCATCAATCATGTGAGTGACCAATAATTGCCCCTTAAGTGGCCAGGAATTACCCCATCTCTGGGGTAATTCCTGGTCACTAATTAACGACAATTATTCAAGTTCATTATGTAATGTTGATAGCATGAATATTTTATTCGATGGACATCCCAATGTGCTTCCTCCATACCAAAATTTGTAACTCTAACTTAGATAGATTTTGTGATAATTGGATGTTAATGCCTTTTGACCAGGAATTACCCCAGGTGACCCTACTTAGTGTTTGCATTGGATTTCCCCCAAGTTCTTTTTTTAGACTTCAATTATTTTCTAGTCAAGTTTTGAGAAGACTTTTTCTTAAATATTGCGATTTTCATGCACCAAAACGATAACTTCGGAAAACGACTATTGCCGTTACTTTAAAAAAGATATGTGCTTCAAATTGTTAAACCATAGGAAATGTAACACATGCATGAACATCAACGATTTACTTCATCAGGCAAGAAATAGTTTAGAACTTTCACAAAACATGTGAATAGCTATTTTCAAAGCTTGTGTACATTTTGTAAAAGTACCACAAATATTCATCAAGGCTACCCCCCCCCCGCCCCATCCATCCTCATGGAAATTTTTTCTCACCGCAATTTTTACGCGTTTATCTATGAATAAAATTTTCAATCTGGTAAAAAACGGAGATTTTCCTTTGGAGTTTAATCAGCCCTATCTTCGTTATTATCAAATATCAAAAGATTTCACTTACCATGATTCGACTGCTTCAGTATTTTACTCACTGTACAAATTGTATTACCGGTGTTCTTTTCATTGCAATGTTAGTTTGCAGTAACAATACAGGTAATCTTATCACATGCAACTTATTCCGAACGTAACGAGTTTTTCATGTTTGAAGATTTTAGGAGAGAGGTAACATAAAAAATATTTTTGATTTCACCTTTCCTTGTGCAGATTTCACTTTCATTACTGAGTTCTAGTTTCATGAATAGAAGAAATAGTCGGAATTAAGTTTCTCACGAAAAGCAGTCAGATGTTTTTTTTTTCCCCGCGCTCTTCATGCCACAAATGAAAATTAATAATAATAATGATAAACGCAACCAGTTTTTTAACTTGGAAAGAAGTGGCTCCTGAAAAAAGGAAGGTCTCAGAAATATTATATAGAGAAAAAATAATTCCCATAAGTGTTACTGAAAATGCTATGTGTAAATTGATGCGTTTTGAAAAGATGACTTTTAGTGTGCTGACGTTCATGCATGATAGGCAATCACTTAGCCCAAATCCATTACTCAAAACCAAACATGAAAATTTTTGTATTGTGAAAAAATAAATAATTCCCATAAGTGTTACTGAAAATGCTAAGTGTAAATTGTTGCGTTTTGAAAAGATGACTTTTAGTGATCTGACGTTCATGCACGATAGGCAATCACTTAGCCCAAATCCATCACTCAAAACCAAACATGAAAATTATTATCAGGGGCGCCCCGAACCAAAATTTTTGGGAGGGGGAAAATTATCAATTTGCCGAATGAAGTTCCAATTTTTCCGAATGATAAAATACAAGCATGTACACATGTCGTACGTGTATAACATTTAGTGCGCAAAAAATATTAGCCACCTTTTAAAAAACAACTCTACAAATTAAAAAGAACAAATAATCTCAATGTTGTTTTATTGTCTTCAAACTGCCGAATGGTCAGCAAAATGTGCCGAATACGGAAATTATTGGTAGGTCGCAGAGACCTCCCGTGACCTCCCATCATGGCGCTCCTGAGTATTATATAGTGAAAAAATAATAATGCCCATAAGTGTTACTGAAAATTCTAGATGTAAATTGTTGCGTTTTGAAAAGATGACTTTTAGTGATCTCACGTTCATGCATGTTTGGCAATCACTTAGCCCAAATCCATCACTCAAAACTAGATCTGAAAATAACCACTCACCTCCTAGAGACTAAGTAACTTACTATAGAGACTAAATAAAATGCTCAACCCGCGCCACAATTTACCGGCCACAGCTAATTTTTACTTCGGTGAAAAATTTATTTTCAAAACAAGTCATTTTTTTTACAAAGACGCCGCATTCTCGAGTATTCATTTTATGAATTCACTGTTTATTCATGCAATTAAAGCCCATTTTAATCATTATTTTTCTATATTTCATCTCGGTAACCATTTATTTTTCAATTTTTTTTTTTTTTTTTTGTAATTTATATGAAAACTTTGTTTTTTTTTTAACGAAAAATAATGGTTGGCTGAAAGTATTTCAATTTTTCTTTCCTTTTCTTCAGTTTATGCAAACATTTCGTGTATACAACGATGCAATTAGGTTTCTTGTTCCAATGCATTTATAACTCTTAGTGGAGTACTTTATTCTTTTAGAAAAAAGATTTTTGGGTCAAGTGGCGACTAATGGTAAAAAAATGGATGGTAGATTAAATGTGTCTACCAGCCACTGGCTACTGACTAAACATTTCAGTTTCCATTTCTTGTCATAGCATAAAAAAATTCATTTTAGTGCCGACCTCTTAATAAGGGAGAGAAAGTAGCAGCCAAAAAAGGCAAATTTTCAGTAACGGTAGTTTAAATACGCATTTTTAGTAACGTATTTTTAAAAGTGTCCTAACTAAGTCACTTCAACCTTTAGATAAATTTTAACTCTAGATTTTTAACTCCAGCCAAGCAGTCATTTTGCCAAATTGCAAATTTGGTATAACACATAAATGTACCGGAAATGAAAGAGGTTGATCACATTTCTATGTTGTATAAAAAGCCACAAAGTTCTAAGAAGTTACGTCATTATATACATAATTACTGTTTTTCTAATTGAAATTAAAAAGCAATCAAAAGGACTGTTTGAGCAATCTATTGTTAGTGCAGTTGCTTCAAAATATGCAGTTTTAAAAAATAGAAATTAATCTCGAGGTGAGAATCCTTCGTATTTTCGACAAAAAAAGAGCGAGCGCTTTCAACGAGGCATGGCTGTTCGCAGATTGCCACTAAGCAGAAGAGTGTTTCTTTAGAGTGCTGAACAGCAATGTTCCACAGTTATGAACTTTCAGGAGGTTATTAAAACCGACTTCGCACTCAAAACAGAACTTCAAAACAAACAATGAACTGAAATTCTAATCTCAAAAGCTTGAATTTTTACATCAGTGTTACACTGCCGTTTCTCTAACAGCTAAACTGTGTAAACATTTGTATATATAGCATAAAAATACAACAGAAGAATCAATGTTTCTATAAAATATTTTTTCAATCAGATAAAAACCCACCACAGAGTTACTAACTCCGTTGCTTTAAATGCATCACAAATGAAATATTTAAATAAATATAAAGTAGTTTAAAACTATTCATGATTGTTATCGATAAATACTATATGAGTGTGTAAAAATTTATACATATCTAAATACCATACTTTTTTTCTTGAATTATTTCAACATGCGAATTGATACCAAAAGCGAATGTATGTATACATATTTCATTGTTCGTTCCAGTCATTCAGACACAATCTGATCATTCATATTTTGTAATTATTTACATCTATCATCGATAAATACGAGGGTTTTTTTTTCACATCTAATGTCTATATGTGAACTGTAAAATCCTGTTATAATGAATATCTGTACAAAGAAATATATGTTCACTGAAAAAAATTGTAAGACTTGATTTACTTGCCATCACACCACCTGAATTCCATTGCAACAAAATTCCCGTCACTCGAATAAAATCTGCAGTCCCTTAAATTTCGTTGTAACTAGATTTCACCTTATATATACGTGTATGTATGTATATAGAAAAAAGATATTTCTTTATTTCAATCGTTTATTTCAAAAACCAATCAAACAAAATTTCTCATTGTAAGAAAACATCCCTAAATTATTCAATAGCGATTACAACATTTCATTGAAATAAATATGTCTAAATATGTATACATTTCAGTTTAAAATAGTGTGATTCTTATCGAAAAATTTTAAAATAAGGGTATAAATTCATTTTTTAACTTTTAGAGCTTGTCGCATGACTGGTTTTTGAACTAAACAGTTCAATTGTTTCAATGAATAAATATTGCACATACAGGTGTCTATGCAAATGCAAATTTCACTCATTGTAACAAATAAATCACTAACTAATTAACAATCCAGCATCCAACTTGATCGTGCATACTTTTCCCGGTTTACGATCCTCGGCCCTTTTTCAAGCACAATAAAAACACTCGATCCCACAAACCGATTCGCATCCAAATTTTTCCATACCCGCTAATCGGGCCTCACTCACCTGTCCAGTCCGTCCTAGCCCAGCCGAAGTGAAGAGGGGGGCAGGGGGGAGGATCCTTGAAGGAGAAATCCCAGAGCAACATCAATAATCGCTCCACCCTGAGAGCGCGGAAGAAAACAACCACACGCCAAGGCCCCTTTCGATTCTGAGGCGACCACATTGATGTGTCGCTGATGCGGGGGCGAAAGCGATGCTGAACGGCCAATCGGGGTGCTACACCAGGGCGCGCATGCGCCCTCGGGACGGGCCCTTTTTTATTTTCGGGGGGCTTTCTTTGAGAAATGAAGTTAATGAATAAATGATTCATGTATTTTGTTCTGCATTTAGCGTTGCTCCATGGTGTTGTTTCTTGATGCTCTGATGCTGTGTTGGACTACTATTTGCACTGGGGAAAATAAGGGAAATATAATGATAATAGAGATAAAATGAGTACAGATTTTAGAAATATCATACAGCCATTCAGGGTATCTTTGAACCAGTCAGAATAACTTTGCGCCACTTCATATTTTTTAATTTATTTGACTTGGGGAAAAATTGAGATAATAGAAGTAAAATATGTAAACATTTTAGGAATAGTAAACGGCAATTCAGCGCATCTTTGAGCCAATTTGAATAACTTTGCGCCACTTCACATTTTTTAGTTTATTTGATTTGAGAAATGAGATAATAGAGGTAAATGGTGTAAATATTTTAGAAACAGCATGCGGCCATTCAAGCAGGGCTGCGGAGTTGGAGGAAAAATGGCCGACTCCGACTCCGGGATTTTAAAGCTTCCGACTCCTGACTCCTGCTTTTTTTTAATTATTATTTATTTTTTCACGCAAATGTGAAGAGGGAAAAACCCTAAACAAAGGTTGAAATATTAAGTCCATTTTTAAAAGTTTCATTTTTATTCATGGTCGTAGCCAGGACTCACTTTAGTGGGGGGGGGGGGGGGGTTAGCAAGCTGGGGTATCCTAGTTGAGGTCATGGGAGGTCATTGTGACCTCTCAAAAAGTTCAATTTTCTCAAGAATTCTCGCAGGTAATTTCATCACATTTACCTCGATTCTCGGAGGTCACTGTGATCTCCCAAAAAGTCAATTTTCTCCAGAGCAAAAGACAAGTGCCGCTCTTGTTATTTGACTTCATACAAAACTAATCCTTTTCTTGTTAAATGGCCAGACTTTAATTTAACACATTGCATTTTTGCTGCAAATATTTTTTATTCACTTGCATAAGCCCAAATATAGCAATTCGTTTCACAAAACAGACCCGCCATTTTAAAGTCCTTTTTAATGATCCTAGATGCTTAGGATTTGGATATTGGACGCTAAAAATTTGTATCTGTTAGTTTCAAAGATATGTTTTCACCTCCATAAAATTTCATCCAAATCGGAGGTGATCGGAGTCGGAGTCGACATGTTTTTCAGCGACTCCGACTCCTTTGGTCCAAAATCAGTCCGACTCCGACTCCGCAGCCCTGCATTCAGGGTATCTTTGAGCCAGTCCGAATAACTTTGCCCCACTTCATGTTTTTTTAATTTGACTCAGGAAAAAATTTAAGAGACACAATGATAATACAAACAGAATATGCAAATATTTGAGGAATAGCATGCTACCCTTCAGGGTATCTTTGAATCAGTCCGAATAACTTTGCGCCACTCCGCATTTTTTAAATTTATTTGACTTAGGGAAAAATTTAAGATAATAGAGATAAAATACCACAAGTAGTAACAGGACCCTACTTACATTTAGACATGTTTCCTAATATCTAAAGGATTCCCAGAAGTGGTAGGGTCACCCGGGGCAATTCCTGGTCAGCAAGTTTCTGGGGTAATTCCTGGTCACAGTCCTTTTTATGTCTTAATAATCCTTCAGCAAAATGAAAAAAATCACAGAGGTACTCTGAACTATCTTCATTGTAATTCATTACTTAATTATGAGTTGACTGTGTATTTAGTTTGAAAAAAAAAATATTTTTAAAATCGCTTGTTAAATTTCGTAAAACAAGATTGGCCTTAGTTTTGATACATTTTTACAAAGATCGTGATCAAACTCAAACTTCTGAATATTTTTCTTTTTTCTCTTTTTGGTTGAATTAGGTACTATGTCAGTTACTGAAAAATAGTTTTGGATTTACCATTATTGTTTTGAATAATTTGCAGGAAGGCTCCAAATAATGCCCCTGGTTACTGGGGTAATTCTTGGTCAGTGGGGTAATTCCTGGTCAGTCCTTTTTTTAATATTTATGAATTATTATTTCGCCTATTATTGACATATGTCATTGATTTAAACTATATGTAACTCTGTGAGCCTTAACTGCAAAGTTAACTGTAACCGCAATGTAACATTCTTATCTGTTAATGATAAGTATACAATATACTGAATTTTTCTTTGTTAAATTTCATTCAATTATTTTATAAATTTTAATAATTATTCTTAATTATACTAAGAAAAATGCTTAACTGTAACTGCATTGTACTATTCACTTAACTGTTCACCTTAACCTGTTCATAACAGACAGAAGCATGTGCTCAGTGTGTATGGTGCATGTGCACCATATTTTTTATGGACCTATTTATTTGGTAGGTGAAGATTCATTCACAACAGATATAAAAGCTGTAGCTATTGCATACAAAGTGTACAAAAAGTATTTTGGCTAAGTTTTATTAAGTAAAGATATTATGTTGAAAAAAATTGCATTCTTCCTTAAAAAAACTAAATACAGTGTTTAATTAGCTATATATATAAATAAATTCTTTATCTAATTAGTTTAATAACTTGTATTAATAATATGCTTACAAAATGTATGTATTTGCATCAATCATGTGAGTGACCAATAATTGCCCCTTAAGTGGCCAGGAATTACCCCATCTCTGGGGTAATTCCTGGTCACTAATTAACGACAATTATTCAAGTTCATTATGTATTGTTGATAGCATGAATATTTTATTCGATGGACATCCCAATGTGCTTCCTCCATACCAAAATTTGTAACTCTAACTTAGATAGATTTTGTGATAATTGGATGTTAATGCCTTTTGACCAGGAATTACCCCAGGTGACCCTACCATTTTATTTTCAACTCAAAATGCCATCTTTCCTGTTTTCTTTCTTTTTTTCCATTTCCAAAAACAAATTCATCCCGCTCGAACATAAAAGTTCTTGACACACAAACAAATGGTTACGAAAACATAAAAAAGCTTAACTAGATAGATTTTACTATTGATTATCGTGTTCACGAGATTTTGCATCAGATCTCTTTTCACGCCTTCTCTCACGAGCTTTCTCACGACATTTATTGCACTTTCTCTGCTCTAAAAAAAGATCGAGTGCCTTTCAACGGTCAAGTGAAAGCAGTAAGCAATCATTATTGCCAAAAAACATTAATTACATAAAAACTTTTTTTCTTTAACTTTCACTTGCAATTGTATCTATTATAATGAATATAGTATAGGTTTTATTTCATTAGAAATACAATTACTGTTCTAATTTTTGATTTCTTGTAGCTAAGACAGAGTAACATTCAGACATGTCCCGTGCATAACATTGGTCTGTCCCCTGCATAACACGAATGAAATGAACTTGTAATTTTAATGGTTAATTTATTTGACTAAAATGTATGTGACATAGTTATAGATAGATAGTAGTACTATTCAGCTGCAATAAAAAAAATTACATGGTTAAATAAAAGTTGTAAAGTCACAGAGTCACTGAGATATAGATTTAAAGGTGGAACTTATTTGTCTTTCTGATTCCCGTAACGAACATATTAAATCATTTTTTACCTATTTAAACAGTAGTTATTTTTTTGTTTTGCACTTGAACTTTGAGAATCGATCTTAATTTATAATAAAATTGCAAAAAAACATTAATACACATCCTTTCTTATTAGTTTTAACCACTTAAAAAATCTCCAATTGTCCCGTGCATAACAGGAGAATCGCCCTGTTGCTATCAGAAAAGGAAACAGGAAGCTCCGTGCAGAACAAAGCGAACCGACTTTCCCGGATACCAACAGCGACTTTCCGACATGTGATCAATTATCTCTAAATTTGAGAAGAATGCAAATTATGTTAAATTTAACATTTAAAGCTAATTTCTAAAAACAAAATATGCTTCTCTTATCTAATAAAACGGTTATGTAAAAAGTCTATATGTAAATAAAATTAAATCGAAAAATAAACACATAAATAAGTAAACTAAAATTCATTAAAATAGAAAGCACATCAAAATAAATACATTTTATCAAAATAAGTAAATTAATGAATATAAATGAATATATATAATAAATAAGTAAGTTCGTTCGATGCTCCTTCTTTTTGAGAAAAAAAATAAGCACCTCTGATTTCATTTTAAGTTCTTTGCCAACAACCAAAAACAAATAATAAATATACTCAAAAAAAAATTAATAGATAAATGATAGTGTAGCTCAGCTATAGACACAATCTCCATCAGAAAAAAAGCGGAGTTCTTTGTTCTAGCGGATATGAGAAACCAGCTATGGTTAATGGTCATTTCACACTCCATGCCCCCCCCCCCCGTACCTACCACAACTCGTGATTTAACCTGGATGGGGCCCTGAAGGGCGCTCTCTTCTTTTTGATCCAGACCAAGGGCTGAGCAAACCCCTGGTCCAGTACCGCCAGAGGTATCGTTTTACTTCTAGGACTTTTTGACCACGACCCTCATTTAACGTCGGCTAGCCACCATTAGTGACGTCGGTGGATCTTTGATCGGCTAGGATCGAACCTGAGACCCTCTTGTCACGAGTCCGACGCCTTATCAATTGGGATATCACAGCCCATTGGTTAATGGTCACGGTACAGTGGCGTACATAGCACCTAGCACCCTCGAGGCACAGGGGGGGATGGGGGCGTACGAGGTTTGAAGACACACGATACAAAAAAATAGCACTGTGAGCAAACGGAGAAAATATGTTTTGCAGTTTTATTAAGGGGGGGCGCACTTTCAAAGCTTGATGGGACGCACCAAACTCTATGTACTCTACTGTCACGGTAGGTACACTGTTAAAAATACAAGTTGCACAAGGAACCTTTAAGTGTGAAACCTTGGAGCACCAACGGCACCCCCTGATCTGAGGGGTGCTACTTGACTGCGTATAGCACCCTTGATGGTGCCATTTAGCTTTAAGTGGTACACTAAGGGTGCTCAATGGTCCCCCAAGGGTGCGCCATGGGAGAACCATATTGCACCTTCAAAGGTGCCATAGGTAGTACAGTGGCACACTTCAGGGTGTGCCGCTGGTACTACAAGTTTTGACTCTTAAAGGTGCCTTGTGCAACCTGTAGTTTCAACAGTGTAGTTTTATATTCTTGTTCGTTGTGATTTCTCCAACACTTTGATCTAATTAGTTAATTATTCTTCAGGTTAAGGATATCCTGTTTTGTATTTCGAAAATATGCTAAATGAACATTTTAACGTTTATTTATGTATTTACTTTTTAAGAACTACATTATTTACAAAAAAAAAACTACATGCAATATACAAGGTCTATTAGAAAATTGGCCGCCGTTTTGTCAAAGAAAAAGCACGTGTCAAAACCTGGAGCGTTGGTAATATAACCATCCTCAAATTAGTCTCTTAAGAACTTCATATACTTCTCCCAGCGGTGCTGCAATTTTTAGAAGCATTCCGAGAAGGACCGTTTTGGAATAAAGTATAGCTCGGCTGCCGTTAGAGGCATAAAGTTCTCTCTTGTTTGCAATGTCGTTTCTTTTAATTGTCTCTTGAATTTGAGAAACAGCCAGAAGTCGCAGAGGGCCATATCAGGGGAGTAAGAAACCTGTCGAACCACAAGAGCCTGTTTTTTCTCCTTAAGACTTCTGAATCAAATGTGAAAAATGTGCTGGAAAATCGCTTTTGAAAACCGTTTGCATCTTCCAAATGGTTTCAACTAAGATGTCACCGAAATTCTAACAAAATTTAATGCGGTTGTTGGTATTTGATGCCTGTCGTGTCGTCATTTTCCTTGAAATTAAAAAAAAAAAGAATGAAAGAAAAAAAAAAGAAAAGGTGGTATTTTGCCGACTTGAATGGATTGTAAAGAAACTCTGAGAAAATAGGGGAACCAATGGCTAGGAATTTTTTTTATGTTTCAACATAATGAGCAGGAGCGCCCCGAAGGGAGGTCACAGGAAGTCACTGGGACCTCCCAAAAGTTTTTCCCATTCGCAAATTCAGGAATATTATTGCAATATTTTTTGCTTTTTTTTTGTACATTATATGTGTAACTGCAATCTTCCTTTTTTTATATACATTTATTACCTTAGAAAATAAGAAGACATAATTAATAAAACTTACTTCGGTTGTTACAAAAACCAGTCAAAGGACCGACATGGTTTAATTTGTAACGCAATATTTTATAATATGTCATGTAGAATACGTTTTAATCTGTATCTATGTATGCAATAATAATTTATAAATTATTCAATCAATCGTCTTGACTATTGCAAATACATTCCCGTTGTTATTCATCAAAGTTCAAATATTTGTCAATCTTCTGAAGAAAAATTTGTGAATGCTCGATTTTTTTTAGTGATACCTATTGTCTTTTCTCATAAAGTAGTGGTATATGGTCTGTGTGTATGCTCATATTTTATGATTCGGCACATTTCGGAATTTCATTCGGCAAGTTCAGAAATTGACCCCCTCCCAAAACTAAAAGCTCGGGGATCCCCTGATCATGAGTAGTGTAAGAAGTTTGAAAACCTTTATCTGCATAAATGTCGATGTCTGGAGTTTTACTTAAATAGAATAGGAATTAAAACACGTGTCGGATTCAGTGATGAACGAGCAAACCGCTCATTATCTTACCCCATTCTGTCGTTTTCGTCTTAAGTTTCTTTTTAGTACCGTAGCAGCCTCTCGTCAACATTCTTACCCATACTATGGGCACAGCCACGGGGCAAAGGAGGGGCAACTGCTCCCCCCCCCCCAGATCAGAGCCAGGGCCACCCCGATCGGAGGTCCCTGCGACCTCTGAAAAAAATTTCTAAAGCCTTCCTTTTTTTTTTTTGTATTTGTTACTTTTGCTCATTACTTGTTGCTACGTGTGTGCAAGTTCGTATTTTGTTATTAGGTAAATTTTGGAACTTCATTCGGTATATTGAGAGCTCCCCCCCCCCCCCCACACACACACCAACCAACGGTGTCTATTCGGGGCGACTTCCCCTAACTTTTTTCATCACCAAATACTATTTCAGCATCAATGACATCAATAGTGGCCTACAATCAGGCGCGAATACAGAGGGGGGTCATGGAGGTCATGATCCCTCCCTTGAACAACCAAATGTAGGCTAGTACTGCAATTTTGGGATTTATGTTTCGTAAAAATCGCCAAATACGCTCAGCTTTCGCACAAAAATTGCACTTTGATCCATCCCTCTCCGAAAATGGCCCCCTCTTGAACTCTAAGCTGGATCCGCCCTTGCCTACAACCAGTAGCGTTAGCTTGGAGGCCCAGCGCCCGTGGCGAACTTGAAAAATTGCGCCCCCCCCCCCTCTTAGAGGTTGCTCTGATGAGAGGTCATTGTGACCTCCCAAAATGTCCTTACTCCAAAAATTTTGATTTATTTATTCGAAAAATTGGCAGACAATGTTGCAACCTTTTTTCTTTCTTTCAGCATTTTTAACGGTGCTCAGTGTTCCCCCTCATGTTATGTGTGCATGATATGTCTGCTTGTTCGTATTATTGGGAAAAATTCAAGTTTTATTTTTGACAAATTTTTTGTTCAATTTTAGAATTTTTGTCTCGCCAACAATTTTAGTTCGGGCCGTTCCTACCTTTCCCCATCTTTTCACACAAATTCAAAAACAAATAATTCTTGCAATACGTTATTGAACATAGTGTGTTTTTTTTTTTTTTTTTTCACACGACAGCTGTTATTTAAAAATAGAATTTGTTTTAAAACACTAGAAAAATGTATAAAACAAACGTAATTTGTTCATTTTAAATAAAAATCAAAGCATTGATTCTATTGTACTTAGGGAATCAAAGAAAATATAAAAAGAATAATTAAACTGAAATTGGCTTAATAAATACGACTCCTTGCATACAGGCAAAATAAAAGTTCGCTATTTTAGGCCTCCGATTTTTTTTTTATGAATAAATACTTTTCATTTTAAGTATTTAAAATGTAGCAGAGACCAGCCGTTATTTAATACTAGTATTATGGGAATTAGGAGAGGCAATTGTTCCCTCCGTGGCTTTAAGAAACTACCAGATGTATTTTCTTGATTTTTTTTTTTTTTTTTTTAATTTTAAAAACAGCGCATACAAACATGGGACAACAATAGGGATGGTATTGGCGAGTACCACAACGACTGTGCTCGAACTGCGAGAATGATAAAAAACTGGTTAGCACGTATATTTGTATACCGTTTTAACAAAGTGACTCGACCCCTGAAGTAGCGTAGAGTACATGCATCTTCCCTCAACATTCACTTGCAGGGCCGCGCCGTGCCAATGTGCAAAGCCGTGCGGCGCACGAGGGCGCCAGAGCCTAAAAGGCGCCGAGCTCTACCGACCAAAAAAGCTCCGAGCAAAACAAAAAAAAAAAAAAAATTCAAAATTAAAGTTGAAAATATAATTGAACTTTTCAAAAAACGAACGGCGATGAAATTACATTGCTCAATGAGACAAGCAATCTGTCTCGCTGCCCATTCATAAATGAAAAATTATTACCTTGTTTTTTCTAAACAAGCTATTCAAAAGCTTAATCTTTTACACTGGAAACCCGGGATGTTAGCGCATACATCAGCACTTTTCTTAGGAAAGAGGCGCCGTGTAAGCTACTTCAGCATGTCTAAGTTTATAAGAAAAAGAGTCCATGCAAATCTTCTGCCCCTTCATAGGTTTCTTCCTTCCGTTGAATTTAAAATTACGTTGATTTTCTCTATGCAAGC
>JAXGGA010022584.1:0-14748 GCA_038373865.1 Uloborus plumipes
TTCACTTATTTATTTATTTATGTCTGCTGCTTATTTGCATTTACTTATTATTTACTTATTTATTACTTGTTTATATTGCTTATGTATTTACTTAAATATATATTTTTATTATTTTTTTAGCTATGGATGAATCTTTACTGCTAAGCATTTAATCAACGAAATGCAGTTCTAATGGGAAAACAATAACGGAATGTCACCTGGAGCTGAACTTTACGAATATCCAGACCCTGAATTGTAATAATTTTTTTGGATATTTATAAACGATGAATTTTTATTTTCATATGAAAAGAGACTTAAGTTTTTACAATCGGTGAATTCCTTAGATAACAACATAATATCCTATAACATCCGTGATTTAGAAGAAAAAATATCCACTAACCAAAGCATAATGTCGCCAAATCCTGTTTTTTTTTCTTGAAATTTCACATTTTGTCAAAAATTGTTTCAATAGAAACAATAGTTTGACCTTAACAAAACAGAATATTCCTATAGTTCTAAACTAAATCTTATCATGAAAAACTTAATGTTAACTTTCTTGTAATAGTCATCCGCTTGATCAATAATTTACGTACGTAAGAGGAGTGTAAATAAAAATATTTCTATGGATTTTTTTTTTTTTTTGCAGTATAATACGGCAAATTTTATGGTAATAAACTGTAAAAATTGCTCATTTTACAGTTTATTGCCGGGCATTTTACAGTTTTAAACTAGAACCTCTGCTGCCAGTATTATACTGTTGTTTTAACAGTATTACACAGCTAAATTTTACGGCAATATACTAAAATTTTTAACTTTATAGTAAGAAACTGTAAAATTGCTAGTTTTACAGTTTATTACTGTGCACTTTACAACTTTTTATTGGAACCTCGGCTGCCAGTATTATATGTAAAAACAACAGTTCATTTTTGGCAGTGAATGTTTCAATCGTACACGGGGCAAACTTGACATACCATACTTGAATACTTCATTTCATTGACTTATTCAGTCATTTATTTAATCTCACATTAACAATGTCATCCCTTAAGTAGTTCTTTTGCATTCCTTCATTTATCCCCCTCATTTCTTTAGGTACTCATTTAACCCTCATTTTTGCTTTCATTCACTGTTTAATTCACTCAATTGTTTTTCCCATGCATTAATTAATTATTTAATTACTGCTTTTGTTATTGTTTAATTCTTTATTCCTTTGTTCGTTTATTAATTTATCAATTTGTTGAAAATAAATGCTGAAAAAAGTTTAATAATCAAATAAAAAGATATCATTCAAAAAATATTTTGAATCTAACTTTGAACAAGGGGCAAAGTAAAAAAAAATTAATTTTATATAATTTCATATAATAAAAAAAATTTTAATTTTAATTTAATAGCCACGAATTTGCGGCCGGAAATGAAGAATGATATTTCAACCAAAGTTTCATTTTTATTGCTTTGGTTTTTCTTTATGTACTTTAATTTTTTAATCAAATTTCTAACTGATTTTTTTGAAAAGGGAAAAAGGGTTTTTGAAGTACTCTCAACTATTTCCCTTATCCTCATATTCTCATACACCATTTTTATTATACATTATATTCACTTTCAAATGCACGTGGTTTTCATTATAAAATTATATAATGCATC
This sequence comes from Uloborus plumipes, assembly GCA_038373865.1. NCBI lineage: Eukaryota > Metazoa > Arthropoda > Arachnida > Araneae > Uloboridae > Uloborus > Uloborus plumipes. Next base: position 1,618 of record JAXGGA010022584.1, read on the forward strand.
ATTTTCATGCTTATAAGCAATTACAGAGTCCTATTGCAATGGATGTCAGCTCTGATTTCGAAAGGACCCAATTGCATTATTTTTCTTCCTCGCAATAACACCCTCATAGCACAAAAACAACATTTACAGGCGCAGAGGGAGGAAAAGTGAGGGGAATGGTGGTGCTATTTTGATAGCTAACTAGAATATATTTAACATGACTAAAACTGTCTATGCTGTTTTGATAGTCATATTTTCGAATTTTAATATTTTAAATAAGCATTTACTGTGAGAAATTGTTTTGGGCCGTTAGAAATAATAATAATAAAAAAGCATTAATATCTAAATTCTTAACTAAACTAAGAGCTTAGCTGAAAAGTAAAACTATAACAAAGGAAATTGAAAAAATCATAATGTATTTTATGTAATCAATTCAATTTCTTTTTTTTTTCTTTCTCGCTTTTTTTATTAGCCTACTTTCAATTTAAAATGAGGGGGAAAACGTAAAAAACATTGAAAGTAACCTAATACATCATAAAAATATTGCCAAGTCCAAAAAAAGTCAAGAAGAAATTAAAAAAAAAATAAATATGGAAAAACTAAAAATTAGAAAGTAGGGTTTTGAGATGGAAAAAAATGTGTGTCTGTCTGTCCCTACCTAATAACTTTTGAATTAACAGTCAGATTTGAACAAACTATTTTTGTTGGAAAGATCTCAGCAAGTACACCCCATTCATGTATTTGAGTTTCCGATTTGAACAATTTTTGGATCAGTATTCAACCGTTCAAAGAACCTGCCCTCTGCTAATAACTTTTGAGTGAACAGTTCGATTTGAACAAAATTTTTTGCTCGAAAGATTTTATCGAGGATACTTCATTCTCGTATTTAAGTTTCTAATATGAACAATTTTTCGTTCAACATTGAACAGCTCAAACAACCTGTCCCCCATAATAACAGTTGCGTAAACAGTCTGAATTGAATAAACATTTATTTTTGTTCGAAAGATCTCGGCAAGGACAAAACATTCCCATACTTCACTTTTTGATTTGCACAATTTTTGCTTAATTTTGAACTGCTCAAAAAACTTAACATTAGCGCCTATATGGAAATTTAAGACCAATGTATATCCCGAACATAAAGACGGATTGCCTTCAAGTAATTTTGTTGGAAAATTGTTCTTCACGAATAATGTATGGAAAATATTCTTTTTAATAAGCTGTTTTAAGGACTCCGCTGCCAACTAATTGACTCTGACTCCGACACCGAACTCTAGACCCCTACTAAGACAACGAATCTTTAACTTTGACTCCAAATCTGTGGTGCCATGGCAGAAATTTACGCTCATAAAAAAATCATCGACTTCTATTATTAGCATTTTAGCTCGGACTATCGACTCCTACTAATTATTCCAACTTTTTGACTCCGACTTCGCAGCTATGGCAGAAATGCAGGCTCTCGGAAAAAATGATTGCCTTCTGCCTATTAGAACATTAAAACTCTTGACTCTTACTCTATCTATTGACTCCGACTCTTCAACTCCGATACTCGACTCTAACTCTGTCTCAGAAAACATGGTAGAAATGCTAACTGGGAAAAAAACAATGACTGATTCCTACTTTTAAAAGAAAGAGCTGCGCAGACAGACGGTTTTTGTTAATTTATTAATTTGTTTTTATTTATTAATTTATTAACATTATTATTTTTTTTTCTTTTTGGCAGACGATTTTTTTTGCTTTAAATTATTCATTTAAATGAACATTTTGCTATATTCATGTATTTTCTGAAGAACATTTATTTATTTATTTATTTTTACTTATGAAGTGGCAAAAGAATTTTTTTTTTTTGGGTAAAATGTATTTTGATGTGCTTTTAATTATGTTTTGAAAACGGTTATGGAATTTTTCTTTGAATACATTAGCTGCATTGTTTAAAAGGTGCTATAACTTTATTTATTCATTCATTTACTTTTCGCATATCGATTTCTTCAGATCAGAGAGATAAATTTTGTTTTTAGAAGTAAGCTGAACATACTAAAAAGATATGTTTGACATAATTTGCAGTCTCAGGTAATTGAGAGAATATTCATCAGATACTAGAATGTCGACGTCTGTATACGGGAACATAGGCTAGGTTAGTTCTTGACAGAAATTCTTGTTTTCTTTCTTTTTTTCTTTGCTGTCTTTTTTTCCCCTTTTAATTTCCTTCTTTCTTTCTTTTTTCCCGACAATAGGAATAGCAACGTTCAAAAGTAATTTGATCCGGGAACATGAAAGAACTAACTGACGAGAATATATAATAAATTATTTTTTAAAAAGGTTTTATGAATTTGATTTGATGAAAGATATACTGTTGAAAGTTATAATAAAACACTAATAAATTTTTATTTTTGCTAAACCGAGAAGTTTGCAATAATTTTGAATAGTCTAAGGATAATAAGTGCATCAATAATGAATTTTATGAATCAAATTACTTTTGTGCATAGTTTAAGAGCATCTTACCTATAATCAAGATGGTAAATGTACATTTATATAGTTTTATCTATATTTCACTGGCAGTGTCATGAGCCCAGATACAATTTTACTTTTAAACTTGTTTTTCCTTCTTCGGCACATAAATGATAGAAATACTCGATAATTTTTTCGCCACACTTTCTATTATAATTTTGCTCTGGCTTTGAGAGCCCCATTTCACAGTTGTATTTAAAAGGGAAGATATTACAATTGAAAATAGTAAATTTCAAAAACGAAGTTGATAGAAGTTTCAATATCAATCTTGATTGCTTAAAAATAACTTCTTTCATTTCAATGAGTATATTTTATCTCTTCCTCCATGAGTATAGAATGTACCGTACTTAAACGAAACTAGTAAACTCTTCTATTAAATCAGGAATACTTAACCTTTCAGGCTCGGTGACCCTCTATAAACACCAATGTGGGCTCCCCTTGCCCTTGGCTAGCATATGTTCTCAACAGAAGTGCAATCAAAATTTAAAACCGAAGCTGTTTGGGACAGCTAAAACTGGCTATTACATACAATTATGCATCATATTTTCGAAAGTAAAATTTAATGATACTACACATAATTTTATTTTTAACATTACCTTAGTAGCACACATGAAGTCAAGGAACTAAACACAAATTAATTTCAAGTTATCTAGGATCAAGGTGAGGTTGGCATGATTTACCATAGTCATACTTTGACAGTATTAAGCGGAGGATTCCACTTTTTGCTCGTGGCAAGTTTTTGAACAACATGTTGTAACTAGTGAGAAAGCGGTCCTGCCTCAGGTCAGTCTTAATGTCTACACTGGAAAATATGAAACGTTGTTTTTACAGTATAATACTGCATGAGGAGGTTCCAATTTAAAACTATAAAATGCACAGTAATAAACTGTAAAACTCGCAATTTTAGTTTCTTACTGAAAAGTTAGAAATTTAAGTTTATTGCCGTAAAATTTAGCTGTATTATACTGCAAAAACAACAGTATAACACTGGCAGCAGATCTTCCAGTTTAAAACTGCAACATGTATTCTAGATATCTTTAAGTATAAAACTATCGTTCGAAGGTATCATTTTATTTTTAAATATTTGTAGAATTCGAACTTGAAAAACGAAATGGAAAAGCGCGATTTTTCAAATTCGTTAATTTTAGCATGGTGCCGACGATATAGTAGCTAATTTTTAAGAAAATACGAGGTTTTCCATACTGAAAGTTTCGTTTTCCATTTCAGAATTTCCTGCTTCTTTCTGGTGAGAAACAACAGAAGAAGCAAGAGTTCATTAACTGAAATGCGGAAGTATTTCTGTTTAAGTGTCTCATGCAGGGGAACAAATGATGTGTAATATAGAACCTTTAGTCCCTGAGAAACTCCAGTCAACTGCTAGTCTGCTTTCACGAAAAACTTGTACAATGTTTTAAAATTTTTAATAAAAAATCGACGAGCGTGGGACAAACGTCCTACATTTCTTTTTAAAAATGTTTGAAAGAATCAGAATTATAAGCTTTTAATAACTCTTGTGTATTTTTGTAATTTTTAAGTAAGAAGTATCAAGACCGTCTGAAGCACTGTGGGCAAACTAACTTTTTCTACTTGCATATGTAGGCATGAAATAATTTACAGAATACATTTTGGAAGGCTATAATTTTCTGAATTTCTAAAGGTTAAGAAAACCATTCCTTTAGAAGTCCAACAGTTCAATCAACTTCTGCTCATAAGTAGAAATTGGGGGGGGAGGGGGGGAGGGGGCAAATAATGATTTTTAACATAAAATATTTGAAACAATTTCAAAGAATTGGAAACAGTTAAATCGAATGTTTTCAAATTATCTTGCTAAGTTAATTTGAAAACATTCAAACTAAATTAGAAAGAAAATAAAACCTGTTATAACAAGGGAGTTCACAATTCAGAAATCATCAGAAAAAGTTGATATTTGATGTCCAAAAAAATTAGAAGACATCAAAATAACAATAATAATAAGTAAATAATGAAAATAATACACTTTGACGGGTGAAACATCAGATAGATTAGAATATTACGCAGCAAAAGTTTTTCGATGTACGAAGGAAGATTTAGGAAAGCAATTCTACTTTTAACATTTTATTTATAAATATGTATAAGAGGACATGTGCTTTAAATAATGTTTTTCAATTCAACTTTTGAGCTAGAAATGTTAAGTCTTATTTTCAAAGAACTGATATGTATTAACAAAATGTATAAAAATATTTTCATTAGGGGAAGACCGCCTATATTGGACCCCCTAAGAACAGGAGGCCTGTGTCGCTCAATGTGAAGCAAAACAGAAATGCAAAGTAGGTCACCGTAAGCTAAATTTAATCAGGAACCACCCTAGGAGCTTATATTTTCTGAAAATATGAAAATTATTTTTTAAAAAATTATCTTATAAAAAGTTGCAAAAGTCCAATATAGGAATATATGCGCCTAAATTGAACCATGCGCTTCCTAAATTGGACCGTATCAGGAAATCATATAATAATTTATATTTGAACTATACAGCTTTTTTCCAGGATTTGCAATAGAATTTCTTTTGCTTGGGCCTCACTTAGGCAGTGTTGATAAACTCGCCGATGGCATTTCATACACTTAATCATGTTTTGCACTTCATCTCTGTGACAAATATTGCAATAACAATTGTTTTGTGCAGTTTCTTGCTTTTTCTTGTGTGACTTTTTCTGCTCTATGCCTCTTTTATACGGCCGTGAGAATGATGGCTGAGATAGCCTTCCTTTTTGTTCCTTCTATTTTTTTAGGCAAAGGTAATATGTGAGCTGACTTTACAAAATCAGTTAGAGTTGACATGTTTTGATGAGAACTATCCGCCGATTCTGCAGAACTTGTACTAATTTAAGTCGTAGCTAGCTCTTCTACATGGTGTACAACTTACACCGAACATCAGGCCCGTCATTTAGAGGGGGGGGGGAGGAATGGGGTCAATTACCCCCCCTCTTGAATTGAAGAAATAAATGTATTTGCATATGAATAGGCGGGGGTTTTGTTTTTTTCTGGTGAAATTGTATTGTGTTTTTATCTTTTGCACCACCCCCTGAAAAAACTTGAAATGACGGGACAGCCGAACATGTATCCTGTTCACTTTGACTAGTTTTATCTGGACTACTTGCCTCTAATTCTGCTGCAGTCAAGTCAATGTCATTAAATACATGTCAATTAACACGCCAAACTCCTGTTCTTTAGAATCAACTCGCAGCATTTGCCATGGCCTTGATTGCGGTTTGCCCATAAGAGTTGAAAAAGTTCTCCAAAACGATATTAGATAAGGGATCTCATTAAATGTTCTCGCATCCATGTATCACATGCTCGATTAAAATATGTAGACAGAGACTGAATAAAGACCACATCTACGTGCATGATGTGCTTAAAGAGAAAGCATTATTATATCGTGCTCGTTAGCCAAGTGTATTGCATCAATGTTCTTTATGTAAGTGTTGTGCCTATCCATTAATAGAAGGATATTCTTTTTACATTGCTTCGCTTAACAGTTTTGGTGAAAGTTGTATCAATTGTGTGAATTATCGTTTGTGATCCAAGCTTTTATTTTGAACAAGCATATTGCTCACGAAGGAAGCTTTTACGATAAGTCCGAACATAGAACGTAATCTTTTGAAAATAAGCATGGGGAGCTTGCAATTCTGTTGCACTCATGGAGCAAATAACTAGTGTGTTTCTACCACGTTCACAACTCATTACTGCTCCAACCTGGTGTTTACCTCTATACGTCAATATATTTTGGGGCTTTTGGACAGTGAAAAGACCTGCTTCATCAACATTGAACATTTTAGTACCAGATAAATTGTTTACTTTTAAAATCGTTTCGAAAAAATAACAAAGAATTTCATATTTTTCTCTCGGTAATCCAGCATAAATTTTATTTAAGTTAATAACTATATTTATCAACCTGAAACTGCAGCTTAATAGATGAAGAGAAAAAAGAACATACATTTTAAAAAGTTGCAGCTTTTGCTTGATAAAAATGTGCTTGATAAAAAATTTTAATTGAATATCGTGAATAGGTGTTAGAATATGCTTAAAATAAGTTTAACTATGCTATTAAATAAGACGAGTCACTTATTTTATGTTACGATAATTAAAAAGTCTTGTTTAAAATCATATTCTTAAATTGGACCACCGGTCCAATATAGGAAAATTATTTCGGTCCAATAAAGGAAAACACGATATTTTTTATTCTTCAGCTCATTGTTCTGTCAAAAATTATCACAATCGCGCATGTAAATACATTGATGTAATCCTTATTAAACATAGATTATAATACTGTAACAAAACTTTACCGCAATTCTCAAGTTTTTGAGTTATTCTTCTAGAAACAAGTCCCCAAAATAAGATTTCGCACGTTTTCAACACAAATCAAGCCGTAACTCACGCTAAACAGTTCGAAGACTGGTGAAACTTCATACACATTGATTTTATTCCTAAAACACTATACTTCTACTGTTAAAGTGTAGCACAGATCTCTGTACTAGATTTTAAGCCCGAGGTCCAATTTAAGCAGTGGTCCAATATAGGCGGTCTTCCCCTATAGAGTGTATTTAATGCTATATGCACTGAACTAATAATATACAGCATTCAAACTGCTACTGTACGCTGAAAAAATGAACTGTTGTTTTTACAGTACAATACTGGCAGCCGAAGTTCCAATTTAAAACTGTAAAATGCACAGTAATAAACTGTAAAACTAGTCATTTTACAGTTTCCTACTGTAAAGTTAGCAATTTTATAGTTTATTACCGTGAAATGTAGCTGTATTATACTGTAAAAACAATAGTATAATACTAGCAGCAGAAGTTCAAGTTTAAAACTATAAAATGCACGATAATAAACTGTTAAATTAGCAATTTTACAGTTTACTACTGTAAAATTAGCAATTTTACAGCATATTACTGCAAAATCAGCAACTTTTACAGTTTATTACTATGAAATTAGCTGTATTAGATTGTAAAAACCACATTCATTTTTTACAGTGTGCCAGTGGGAAATAAAAAAATAGTTATGAAAAAGGATGTTGGTTCTTACTTCAGAAATTTCATCGATTATTCAAAATCAATCACTTGTTCAAAGTCAATCAATATCAAAAAAGCTATTGTTTGGCTTTCAATATGCTTTGTTTTAGCATGAGAATTACGAGGAAAGTGAGTAAGTAGTAAGTGCCATTCAGATGGTTTTCACCAAAAGCTAAGGCGCTATGGTGGACTTGAAATAAATTATAGATTTTCGTATTATTTCATAACCTGAGAAAAATAATCCTTTTTTAAATGTATAATTTAAGGTGAATTCATGAGTACTCACGGAAGACAGATGAGATCATTAATTAAAATTGCCTATAAACACTATTTTAGATCAAAAGCAAATAAAATGCAGTTTTAGACTATATTTTATTGATTAATGGGGACGAAGCCAAGATCCATCATGGCCACCCTCTGGATCCGAGTTTAAGGAAAATAAATTTATAATACTTTCAAATAATTATTGCTTGTATTGAAGTATGTTAATTTTCAATGAGAAAACTTGTACTGACGAAAATGAAAAGTAATTTCCATTCTTCTGAGAACCATTAATTGAGGACTACTATTCGTTCATCAAGAGAGAACTTCCTAAACAAATATGAATAAAAAACAGTGTCTTGAAGTGTTTGATTTAATACACTCAAAATGTGTACGGTTAAAAAAATGCATATCAATACACTGCAGTTGAAATAAAAAGGTTGGTAGGTAGTCTCGAAAGCTCATATGTAAAAACTAATAAATGCAATTCGTTATAAAAAAAAAAAAAAAAAAAAAAAAAAAAGGACCATGTAAACAGCTTTATCATTATTTTATGTACCTATGAATGTATGTATCCAACCAAAAAATAAGCTTTGCATTAGGATGGAGCAAAAATATAATCTTACATTCGATACGGCCAAAGCATGAGGTGAGATAAGGCCACTTCAGCCTATAGCAATTTACGTTGTAAATTTTCACTTTACAATTATTGATACATAAAATACTGTCTTTTAAGCTCTAAAACAATGCAATTAATTATAAAACATAGAAAAAATTATATTTAATTAACCTTCGGAACCATAAACTGTGCAATAAATTAGCGGTATATTCTATTTAAGTTGAAAAATCTGATGAAATAAATAAGTCAAATTAAATAAAATTTATGCAATAATTATGTGAAAGATTTTATTTGCTTCGAAATGAAGGTAGTAAAATGTAGCTTACTTTAAACATTTCTATTGTTGACACTTACAAAACAAATCAATTCCTAACACCTACCAGGCCAGGAATTTTTTTAGTCATACATTATTTAATAGAGGTAAAGGTATAAAATTTATGTTTTTTTAAATTTATTAATATGCTGACCAAACTTAACCCGTTTCGTAGATGTTGATCAAGATGATTTATAATAGTCCAAGATTATAAAACATCTCAAGATTCAACAAAAAGTAATTTGAAGCCTTTTTTTTTTTTTTTTTTTCATTAAGCAAAATACGAGGAGAGTGGACATTCCTTGTACATCCGCTTTTGATGCAAGATATTAAGTTTTAATTTCATTTGATACTTAAAAGAAAAATTTAATTTTTAATTGAATTATTTTTGAAATACACAGCTCCAGTGTCAAACGTATCAAAAATTTTATTTAAAGTACATATACTGAACGGTAAGTAAGGAAGAATGCATGTACATGGGTCTAACAAAGACTATTAGAGACGTCGTATGGATACTAGCATAAGTGAAAAGTCGCCAAACATCGCATTCACCAACTGACGTTCAATGCAGGAGTTATTTATTTAATACTAGCTTATTACTCGACGTTGCTCGGGTGTTTATTAATGCAACATAGCTAACTATAATTGTTTTTAACTTATTTCTTGCTAAAATAAAATAGGTGAGCCTTATATTGATAATTCATTGTTAATCGTAATCTTTGTTGGAAAGTACTCATATACAAATGTGTTAATTTTTTTCAATTTGTATGCTTAAAGACTTGTCTCTATTACTCTATCTATTCAAAATCAAAAGAAAATGGCCATTTTGAGCTTTTTGGACTTTTTTCAAATTTTGAAACCCCACCTATGTGAATTCTAGGGCATCAAGGAACCTCTGTGCCAAGTTTGGGGAAAATCTGACGAAATCTGTGAATTTGTATGAGGAACAAACATACATACAAACAAATATATATACATACATCCATTTTTATACACAGTTGAGCCCGCTTAAAAGAATATCGCTTAAAGGAATATCCCGCTTAATATAATACATTTTCAATGTACCAAACTATTGAAATGCATTATTTTCATCCCGGATAATGGAATATCCCGCTTATTAGAATATTTATTCTTTGCAAAATTTATATTCTAAAACGGGTTCGACTGTATATAGATTAGAAAAGTTTTGATTTTAAACAGGTGGTGAAGGGCATGCTGGGCAAAGTGAATTGAAAAAAATCAAATAGCGAATATAATATTTTCGTGTATTTATCTGTTGAATCATTTATTCATTTTATTTAATTCTTGTACATTCATTCATCTATTTATTCACTCATTTAATCAATATTGACTGATATATTTACATTTATTTAATTATTCATTTATTCATTAGTTATTCATTATGTAATTAGTTGCATCATGTATTTATTCATCTATTAGTTTATTCATTCATTTATTTAATCCAACAAATATAAATGTAAGATTTTGTCTCGAAAATTTCAAATTATGTTTTGTTAGTGACTTTTTTTAGTGACATCGTACGAATCCAAACTGCAATGAGTAGTCGCCGAACATCACATTCATCAACTAATTTTCAGTGAAGTGGTAATTAATTTCACATTGGGAATGTTTTGGCTTTGAATGTTCAGAACAGTTTGTCAAGTTCATACCGAGCGAAGTGAATTGGTCTGAATGAAATCATTAATACAATTTAGTCATTTATTTATCTATTCATTCATTCATGTTAAAATTATTTAATTTCTTGATCAATTCTTCCTACATTTATTCCCAATTTAATAATTAATCCACGTGCATTTGATCAATCATTAGTTATTTAATTTATTTACTCTTTCATCAATTGCTTCATTTATTCAATCCATTATTTATTCATTAAGTCAAAAATATTTTTCTAATCAAATATAAAATATTTCATTAGAAAAATATATTCATTACCACTTTGTCCCATATATTTAGCAAAGTGATAGCTTTCATTTTAATTTGAAAGTTCAAATTTACTACCAAAATGGAAATAAAACTTAAATACAAGTACTATTGTCAAATACAATCTTCTCCCTTTGTGCAGGGGAATGTGTTGTGAAGCAAAGTGAAGTAGTGTGATGTATACAATGATTTCAGCGCCACCTATCTGGTGACGTTTTAACTATTTAGTTCCACATGTAGTCTATTCCAGTCAGGAAAAATTACCTCAGAAGCTCGAAGCATCTGATTATACTGGTGTAATAATGTTGTAATATTCCTGTAAGTCAAGAGTTGTTTTTGCTAAGCTAAATAATCAAGTTCTTGTAATTAGCATTGAAAATATTAATTGGGACCTACATATAATCGGTATTTATTTAATATTAAGCTTAGTTTTATTTTTAAATGATTTTTACAATTAGTCAGATGCATGCGGGGCAAAATGGATGTGGAAAGTGAAATAGTTCATTTCATTTACTTATTTAATCATTTAATAAATTACTTAATAATTCATTTAGGAATTAATTTATTTACATTTCTTCATTTAATAGTTCATGTATTTATTCATTAATTCTTCTTATACTTTTATTTTTTTCTTATTCATTCTCGATTTTAATTATTCATTAATTGTTGCTCCCATATTTCAAAAAAAAAAAAATGTATTTATTTTTTCATTTGCATCTTGATTATCTGTTAATTTATTTTATTTTTTTTAATTGCTTACTCATTTGATCGAAAAAAAAATTTGTTAACAAAGAAAAAATGCTTCATTGGAAAAAAAAATCACCAAAAATTAAAAATTATGTTTCACTATAAGTTTTGTTAATTAATTCAATGTTTTTATTTACACACTGAAATTTAAAAAATAAATTTCCAATTTGTTCATTTCGAAAGAGGTACGAAGAGGAACTATTTCATTTCATCCTACATTCCCCTACTACAGTACCATTCTATCCAAACTCACAAACAATGTTTAGCTACACTGCAAAAAATGAACGGTGTTGTTTTTACAGCATAACACTGGCAGCCGAGATTCCACTGTAAAACTGTAAAATGCACAGTAATAAACTGTTAAAAGTAGCAATTTTACAGTTTCTCAAAGTAAAGTTAGAAATTTTACAGTTTATTGCTGTAAAATTTGGCTGTATTGTACTATAAAAATAACAATATAATACTGGCAGCAGAGGTTCCAGTTTAAAATTCTAAAATTCGCTGTAATAAATTGCAAAATAAGCAACTTTGCAGTTTATTACTGTAAAATGAGCAATTTTATAGTTTAGTACTGCAAAAGTAGTAAATTTCGCAGTTTATTACTGTAAAATTAGCAGTTTTTACAATTTATTACTTTAAAATCAGCTGTATTTCACTGTAAGAACAACATCTATTTTTACAGTGTACTACAGGACCACCCTATCCAAACTCACAAACCATGTTTAGCTAGTGACGTATGGATCGAAGCCACGATGAGAAGCCGCCAAACATCACTCCAAACACGTTTTCCCTGCACTATCGCAGCTCTAACTGGGGAAACAACGATTCTCTGTCAGAACGGAACTGGCATACATCCTGCATCCGTGGAATCCTCCACTTATTTCAGGAAGGAAGCGAAAGCAGAAACCACAGTCTTGTCCGCAGAACGCATCGTCAGCGAAAGCAGGGATGGCTAATGCGCCATTAGCAACACGAGGGACAATAAAGCGAAGCCCGGTTATAGCGAGGATAGCCCTTTCCCTCGCTATACGATTACTTTCAGTTTTGAATCTGAAAGGAGATGCAATAATACCAAATTTGTTACATCTTAGTTAAAGTGTGAAGTTTCAAAGCCAGCTCGTTCTATTTTTGAAACTTTAACTGGGCACACCGTAAGAAAAAAAAACTGCAGAAAGCAGAAACGAGTCTTGTCCGCAGAATGCATTGTTAACGAAAGTAGGGATGTCTAATTTGCCGCTGCCTCATTCTCTACTGAACATTAGCATGAGGGACAATAACGCGATCCTGGTTATAGTGAAAACAACCCTTTCCCTCGTTATAAGGTAGACGGAACAGTGAATGAACACCTAAGGGAATGTTCGATTTCAAAAATTCATAGCGTCGTTAAAAATTGGAGCATTTGCTACACGACAGTAAACACTTTCGGTGTGATGCATGTTATTATTTTTTAAAAAGTGGGAGAGTTTTTATGGTTCTGCATACCGGTTTTAATAAGAAGGGGATTAAAACGAAAAACAGGGCCCAAACCAAGTAAATGAACACCCCTCCTAGGGGACAAGCGCAGCATTTTCTTTTCATTTTCTTTCTGTAAATGTGAAAAGGAAAGTACTACTGCCAGTTCACCGAAGAAAAATGTTGAAAAACTGATTTAAAAACATAAACAAATACAAGGTGTTTATTTACTGTAAGTCTTCATTTACTGGTTGGTCTGTCCTATG
>JAXGGA010022585.1:0-14747 GCA_038373865.1 Uloborus plumipes
CCCCTGGCGATTTTTCGGGAAGGTTCGAAATTGAAATTCTTCCAAATGCGTGTTAATAAGCCAAAGTCTAGCACGAAGCTCATGACGCCGTCTTACCTGTCAGCGCCGCTGGATTCACTTAAGGAGGCATGGAATAGTTCTAAGAGGAAGGGGGGTAAGCAGCGGTGTTAACAAGATATTATTTTTTTGCACAAAAAAAAAAAGAAGAAATGAACCAGAGTCGAAAAATGAAAGTCAGCAAAATGTCATTTTTACGCTTACGGAGTAAAAACATCAATAAAGCTTTTGAAGACATCACGGTTTAAAAAAAATTGAGCTCAAAAGCAAGCCTAATCGTGGTATTGATACAGCATTAATATTTCCCCAATGTTGTTGTAAAAATATCTGCTTTTCTGATGTTTTGTACATGATTTTGTTGTAAAATTATCAATAATATTAGATAACAAAAAAAATCGTTTTGACGCATGAAAGCTATTTTATTTGACAAGTGCTATTGATTCTTTTTCAACCCTATAAGGATATTGTAACTTCAGAACAAACTGTACGAAATTGTCACTGCAAAAATTGAGGAGGGGAGGGGGGGTATGAGAATTTCTGCTTGAGAAAAAGAGGGCGCGATCATAGAAAGTTTGAAAATCTTTACCCTGATATTGAAACACAGAGCCAGATTTAAAATATTACTTTTAACGCTTAAAAAAAAATCGGATTTTTACCGAGGACCCCCTACTAAAGGCCGGCGGACCCCCAAGGGGTCCGCGGACCACAGTTTGGGAAGCCCTGTGTTAGTCAAAAGAAATTGGCAACAGTTAAAAATTTCAAATCATTGAAAGTTTTCAGCTGTTTTGATAATTAAATAGCGTGAAAGCGATTTTTTAATGAATTAATTTTTCGCATTGTTGACTAAGCGCAAAAATCACCCCACCCTCCCCCTGGGGCGATTGGCGCCAAAATTTAATCGATGCTTGCTTCCATATTGGGTTAGTGTTATTCCAAATTTCATTCTAATCGCAGCAATATTTCCCGAGATACAGTATGTGCAATGACAAAATAAGCACTTTTGATTGCTCCACCCCCTTTGAGATATTGACACACAAATTGAATCAGCACCTGTACTCAATAGGGTCTACCTATGGACCAATTTTCGTTTGATTCCGCCGGTTACTTCCTGAGATATAGCAGTCACCCCCGCGCAGAACACGTGCGATTGCTCCACCCCCCTTCGAGATATTGACAAACAAATTGAATCAGCACCTGTACTCAGTAGGGTCTACCTATGGACCAATTTTCGTTTGATTCCGCCGGTTACTTCCTGAGATATAGCAATCACCCCCGCGCAGAACACGTGCGATTGCTCCACCCCCCTTGGAGGAATTCGCTAAAAAAAGTCAGGTGCACCAGTTCACATGGTGGTACATATGTGCAAAAATTTTTGTTCGATTTCATTCAGTAGTTTTTGCTCTAGCGCGGCCACAAAAACTGGTCACACACATACAGACACACAGACAGACAGACATTTTCCAAAAATGGTCGAAATGGACTCAGCGCACCTCAAAACGTGCAAATCCGTCAAAATTCGACATTCGAAAATTTTCACGAAACCAATACTTTCTTCTATATATTAGATATAGAAGAAAGTAAAAATCAATTCAAATTCTCATTAGCTACAAAACATCACTTGAAAACAAGACTCTCATTAGCACTTCCAGCTCTCTTTCTCAAATCAATTCAGGCTCAAGGAAAGCAACTCGTCAGTTTGATCGGCGCCCCCCCCCTCCCCCATAAAACTTACAAAACTCAGATTTTTACCCCCTAATCGCCGGGCCCCTAGTTTCCGACTAGGCTGAGATTGCTTCTCACCGCCATGATTCAATTAAGAGGGTACTTTTTTGGTCCCCATTTATAAGCATTTGTAACCCTCGAGGGATTTTAATAGCTAAACATGTCTTCAAGCAACAAGACCACACAAAAACAGATACTTTCACAGACCCTCTGCTTTGTTGGACGCTCACCAATCTTAGACAAAAGTTACTTTAAAAAAATTCCATATACAAATGCTTAAAAACCTCGAAAACGTTGTTAAATGTAGCTGTAAACCTTGAATTTTTAAGTTTATAACATAAACGGGGGGGGGGGGGTGTTTGCATCAAGTTGCGCGAAACTCAGCTTCTTGAATAAAAAAAAATATTCTGCGTAATGCAAAAATCATATGCTAGCATTTTTTGTAGCATATTTTCAAAAATAATTTTTTGTGACTCGCATATTTCTTTTCTGACTATTCATTTAATACCTAATTCAGTATTTTAGAAGTTACTTTGTAATTGATTCCTTTAATATGTTAAGCACGAGAAAAATATTACCCTATTTGTATTCTTTTGCGTTTTCTGCAATACTAGTGATTGAAAAAGAAATTGTCGTTATAAGTATTTTTTAATATCTATTTTTAATATTTAAAAGATGTGTCTTTCGAAGTTTTAACAATTTCGTAAGACTGTCCAATCAACTATTAAAACGTCAGAGACTGGAAAGTGCTAATGAAGTGCTGTAATTTAAAAGTGTTTCAATCCCATTTCTTATCAAATACACTGGCGGAAAAAAAAAATCCCTACACCAAGAAAAAATTGCCGTAGAGTAATGAAATTTGGGAAATGCAATTGTCTAGTTAACATGTTTAATTGATTAAATGTACAAGATCACTGGCTAATTTAAGCTCAAGAAAATGCTGTGCAAATGTGAAATTATGTTAATTTAATAGAGGGTGTAACCTCCAGAATTTTGAAGGCAAGCGTGCATGCATTATGTCATACAGGTGCCGAATGTCACTTTGTGGTATGGAGTTCCATGCTTGTTGCACTTGCTGTGTCAATACTAGGACCGTCATTGCTGACTGTGGATGATGCTCGAGGTGCCATCCCATGATATCCCGTACGTTGTCAATTGGAGACAGACCTGGTGATTTTGCAGGCCATGGTAACATGTCAGCACTCTGTAGAGCACATTGCGTTACAGCAGCGATGTGAGGGCGAGCGTTATCCGGTTGGAAAACGCCCCCTTGAATGCTACTCACGAAGGGCTGTACCACTGGTTAAATTAACAGACTGACGACAAATTTTCAATCAGTTTGGAATAACCACAAGAATGCCCCTGCTGTCGTAGGAAATTGTTCCAGAGACCATAACTCCAGGTGTGAGTCCCGTGTGTCTAGGCCGTAGACCGCTTGAATGCAGGCGGTCCCCTGGCCACCTTCTGACCAATATACAGCCACCACTGGCACTAATTCAGAATCTGTTTTCATCAAAAATTACAACAGATCTCCACTCCGACTTCCAGTGAGCTCTGTCGTGGCACCACTGCCGTCGAAAAAGGCAATGGTTTGCAGTCAATGGAATACCTGCTACAGGCTGCCTGGCTCGGAGCTGTCCTTGAAGTAAACAGTTTCTTACCGTTCCTTGGGTCACGACGGTACCAACTGCAGCTCGAATGTCAGTCGCAGATGCAGTACGATGCGCCACAGCCGTACGCAAGATTCGGCGATCTTCCTTCTCAGTCATGCCACGTGGCAGCTCGGAACTCGATCTTCTTGAGGTAGTACCATCCCTTGCCCATAGCTTCCAATAATCATGCATGGTGGAAACATTCTCACCCAAGTCTTTCTGCAATATCGCGAATTGAAAATCCACCTTCTCGTAGCCAAATTGTACGACCTCGTTTAAACTCGGTGAGCTGTTGATAATGGCTTCTTCGTCTTCTTAAAAGTTATTCCTGGCTAACATGAACGCAATTCGTCCAATTTCACGGAAAAATAATACACATGAGCTTCACAACACGCTTTTAAAACAAGCCTTATTTGCATGTTCTGAGTGACGCCAGCTGCGCCACACTTATGCGCGGAACACGAAATTTCAATCGATGTCATCTTTCAGTTGTATAAACACGCCTACCAAATTTCGTTTATCTAACACAAGTCTTTCTTGGTGTTGGGATTTTTTTTTCCGCCAGTGTAATTAAACTATGAATTAACTAAATGACCAGAATGTTACTCTCTCGCTAATTATTTTTTAACTCAGTACACTATTTCTTTTAAAGACTTTTATGTGTTCTATGCTATTGGTTATTTTATGTTACTAGTAAGTGCTGTGTCTGTCGGTGAGTTGGGGAACTGATCAAAAACTACTATGTAACTATAGTGAAAACCGATGTAAGCAAGTGATAATGTGTTAATCTTTTCTCCTCCCTTGTCCTTCCTCTCTGTCGCTTAATGTTAAAAAACATTTTTTTATGCTTTGATTAATCTTAATTTGCAAAGGAATGCAGAAAATTTATGAGATTGTTGTTTGCCTACTTTTCCAACATGTTTTTGAAGTACCAATTACCACATACAAGTCCTCAAAATGCAGAATTTTAAAACTTTTCTTCAAAAATGGGGGGGGGGGGTAAACCCCCTGGCCCCCTAAAATTACGGACATTCTACCCCACTTAAAACAGTTCTCATTGCACATCTCTCTTGATGCCCCAACACCCCAATAAAGGTCAGTTCAAGAAAATAATCAGAATAAAGAAATGAAAAAAAAACGCACACACACATCAAACATCGTGGGGTTGGGGGGAGGCAACTAGAAATTAGACTCATAACACACAAAAAAATGTATGTGTGTTTGGGCAGTGTGTGAAACTGGACCCCTCCCGAAATTTTTTTCTGGATACGGCCAGGGGTGGACTGGCCATGTGGAAGATGTGGAAAAATCCACATGGGCTGCACCTAATTGGGGCCGTTTCTTTCTATATAATAGTTTTTTAATTAGAAAAAAAAATTATTTCGAAAAAAAAAAGTTGGGCCGGCCGTTCTCACGTTTGAGATCCTAGCGAGGCCGTCGCGAATCATTGATAGCGACGGCCCCGATCCCAGCTAGAACTGTCTCTTTCTTGAGGGTGGGGGGGGGGGGACACTGATTACTCACAATGGCTTTGTGGGGTCTTCGTCCAAAACGAGCCTTCAGCTGGGTCGAAATGTTCTTGCTATCTCTGTTCGGAATTGATGCTTCGGGGGGCTGGGAAAAAGCTGAAATAAGAAAAAGGCGCCATTCGAAGAAAGGGATGCATTGGGATTCTTAAGTAACATGAGAAACGTCAGCTAAATAGTTTTTTTTTTCTTTTCTTCTTTCGTGTTTGTTATGCTTCCCGCCACTTTTTATGCAATGGCCCTTTTCAACCAATTAGGTTATTTTAGCAATCCGTTCGATTTTCTCTCAAAGAAACAAAAACGAGTCCTTCGTTATGCATCGTTCTTGACTGCTTCATGGAACTACATTTGTTTTGAATCAACAGTGACAAAAATCTTTTTGAGGTATGTTTTTTATTTTAAATGATTTGTTTGTTAAACTTTTGTTGTTTTAATCACTTTAAATAATACGAATTTGAAATAATGATTATTATAAATTGAATATACTTTCATTTATCTAAGTTTAAATTCCAAAAGGTACAAAAAGTATAAAGGTTAAATTTAAAATGGACCGGATATTTCATTTCATTAGAAATTTTATTGAAAAAAAGCTTTCATAACATTTTCTTGTGGACTCTAGTTAATTTTTAAATTAGTATCAACTGAAAATTTCACAAAACTATCACCAATTATGGTATTAGATTTACAATCCGCATTAAAAACTACCCATGTGCATACAATCTTTTATGTGATATGTGATTTGGCTCGAATTTTAAACGAGAAAATGTCTTACATTCTGGCTACATTCATACAATCTTATATACAGCTCTTATTGTTTTTACATTAACCCTTTAAGGCCCCGTCGGGACTCAGAAGTCCCGCTTATATTAATTTAGTATTATGAATCCTAAATGGCTGGAATCATAATCATGCTGAAGCTTTTGTGTACCACTCCTTGTACTTCACTGAGAGGCTGACGGATGGTACCTGCGATAGGAAACAGTTTTCTTAAGGGCCCTAAGCTGTAGGGGGCCTTAGACTCCAAAAATTTTCAATATTTTTACACTCGGTAAAGATATTTTTTGATGTAGGGTGAGTTCTGGTAAGTGCGTCCACGGGGTAAGTGCGTCCACTGGGAATTATATGAACACTGTCCTGAAATGGCTTCTGCAACACATCGACTATGTTAATTAACTGTCTAATGATAATTTCAATAAGTAGAAGTCAGGCCTAGATTCAATAGACGAAACACAATCAGAGACAACTTAAATGTCTTCAAAAAAACTCTAAAGTAAAGATTCAGAAGGTTTTGTTTCAGTTTCTCTTGTAGTCATACCAAGCAATTGAAATCAAGAAATGCAAGTTGTTTCTTTTGAGTAATAGCTACAAATAACATACCTGGGGTATTTTTATCAAATACTCAAACTAATATTTGTTTATATGACGGTACGCACTTTCCCTTTCTTTAAAGTAAGGTGGGGGTAAGTGCGTACCATTATGATGGGGCAAGTGCGTACCACTATCATGAGGCATATGGGTACTATTGTGCGTACTATTATGTGTACCATTATGATGAGGCAAGTGTGTACCATTACTTGGAAAATCCGACTCTCGTAATTCACCTTTAATTTTGCCTATAACTCTTTTATAAGCCCATTATAGATCTGACGTCATTTCCATCAAGTATTTATATTTACATTGAATGCGGCATAAGATTTCAATTTTATTCATTACCTCTGAAATATATTGGCTTTTAGATATCAGTTAGTAAATTTTTCGTTGAAAATAGCGATCATAAGCTATACTTAATTTAAACCAGAATGGCAAATGAAGCAATGAAATTAAGTGAAACACTCAATAAGGAACCAACTGATTCAAAAAACGAAGGTGGAGTAATGAATAAATTATATTTAAAAAAATTAAGAACACCTTGTAAAAAACTATTTCAATGTACAAGAAAAAAAAAAGTACAAGTATCATATCATGATCAATTATTTTCTTTTTTTGCTCTTTATTTTGTGTTTTTTCTTACTGCTGCTGATTCTAATAAAAAAAATTTAAACCATATTTATTCAAAAAAAAAAAAAAAACGAATTATTCACTCCGGTCATCACCTAATTATCTACTATTCAAATAGAATTAAAGAAAATCACAGGGGTATGCATTTAGAACAACGCTATTGGCATGTCTCATCTTACATTTAAGAAGGGGTAAGTGCGAACCCTGGCTTAAACACAGACTGATTAATGTATTAAACCAAAATAAACTATGTAGACTATAAGTGATGTTTACTAAATGAAAACAACTTACATTTGCTCACTTGGTCTTATTAAAAGGACAGAGGAAGAATCACAGACGCAACTCTCTCAATCTTCAAATCACAGTTGTTCGCAAGACACGTGGGATATCACTGATTGCGTTTCATCCATGCAAGCAAGTGCTGATCTCTAGTATTAGGTATTATCCCAAGGCAACTACCTAACATATTTAATATGTGCCAGAATTTTTTTCCTGCTCATATTCATATAATTTAAGATGGACGCACTTACCCCTCTAGGTAGGGAAAGTGCGTACCTTAGATTAGGTGTCATAAACAAGATCACAAAACCTATATTTATAGTTTATTTGACATATTATATGCTTGAAAATCTTAGTAAAGGATCTGGAAAGAAAACTTAAAAAAAAGTTTTTTGAGTGTACAAGATTTTTCAACAGAGCAGCATCCTTGAGAACATGAACTTTGAAAAAAAGGGTACGCACTTACCAGAACTCACCCTATTTTTAATTCAAAAAACCAAAAATATTAAAAGTTCATTGTTAAATAAATTTGGGACATAAAGGGTTAAGCTGAACAATAAAAATAAAATAATAATAAATAAAAATGTGTACTTCATCACTAGGGCGGAGGGTGAGTTCTTTCCTTTTTTTTTTTTCGATTTCAGTTTTGTCCTCGTGTAAAAAAAGTTGGGTTTTGGTGAGTATGACAAGTTTGCAAAGTTTCGTGAGAAACAAAAAATTTCTTTTGCTTCCACAAAGTAGGAATCGATCAAAAAATATTTTTTCTCCGCTATACTATCTCTGATTCTCTTTTAAGTTAAAGACATCAAGCTCTTTGACACCTTAAATTTTTCATAAACTTTTTAAAAATATCTCATTCATAATTGATGTGCAATTTGCAATTAGTTTTGGAAATTCGTCCGAGATTTCTCTTTTTTACTTGTCGGCAGTACTTGAGAATGCTATTGCTTAAATTCAGTGGGAGCTACAGACATAGGCATAGCGTAACCAAAACCGGGGGGGGGGGGGGGGCGCAAATTGCACTCACAATTTATTCAAATTTTTGCTCAGTTACCTTGTAAAATTTAGACGGGGCTGTAAGTTATTACAGATATGGGTCTTTTGTAGGCTGATCAACTTCGGTTACAAAACAGACAGTCAATTGGATTAATCTTATAGTTGGATCTGTATCAGAAAGTAATGCAATAATCTGTTTTGTGGTGTAGACTACTATCCTAAATTTCAGGGGGATCCTGGGGTTTTCTCCCCGGGAGAAATTTCTGAAAAACGCTATAAAGTCCTACATTTTATGAAATAATTGAGATTACAATAATATGAAGAAAGAAGTGTCAAATACCCCCCCCCCCCTGAAAAGTTATATATTTCATCAAAAAGGTTTTTCCGTTCAACAAAAAAAAAAAAGAAAGAAAATACAACACAAAAAATTAGTTAAAATGAATATGTTTGCGCAACTTTGAATTATATTCCAGAAATATGTCATAACATAATGACAAAATTTGAAAGGATTCAAAAGTAAGCTTCGAGAAATATACCGGAAACAGTTGTAAGTAATAGCATAGGTATTATTAAGTTTGTCGTTGCATTTTCAAGTAAAAAGTTTGTAAATGAAGTATGAGACAAAAATTATGTATTCAGATTATCTATAAAGACAATGTAATGAAAAACATATTAAGACAAAAATAAATGATTTATTTTGTTACTAGCAAAAATACCTGGCGTTGCCTGGGTCAGTAATAATATTGAGAAATAATTTATACTCACCTTTGGATTTTTTTCCTGAACTAAAAGAACTCAAAACGCACCGCTTTAACGATTTTTAAAATGTCGCAAAATTTGCCGGTAACTGTTTTGGGATACCTAGGATAATTTTGCTGCCTTCCCTACTTTATGAAAATACATTAAGTATTATTATATCACTAATGTTTGTCACAGAGAAATAGTCATCAAATGCTGAGATACAATTGCTGACCATAAAATGACGCAAAAAGTTTTTGTCCTAAATTATTTTGAGATTAGTGGGAACATTTGACAATTATTTGTGCAAAAACGCAAATTAATGGTAATTTACAGATACAGATACAGATCGTGAGAAAATAATTGCGTTAGAGCTAACGCTCTTTTTCGCTGTTTGGGTGAGAGAGAGAACACGATTGAGCTGACATGAAACAAATGGAAGGACTGGGTAAAATGTAAGTGCAAAATTACAATTGAAAAACAAAAAGTGTAGGAAAAGGCAGAGCGAGGGACCTGCCCCACGCTCTGTACTCATTTCGCGCCGGAAGTGGGCAAGGAAGAGACCTACTGTTAGGGCCAATCCTGACATGGTAGTGGTCTTATGAAATGGTAATTTTAGTTTTGTTTAAGGATTTTATTAATTTAGTATGTGGATTACTTTTCGTTTTGACATAATTTTCAAAAAGTTTTTAATGGATACATACAGAATCGGTCAACAAAAGAAAAAAAAACTGAACTTTTCAAAGGTCGGAGTATTATATCGATGATCAAGATTTTGCCACAGTCGATAAATATCAGACAATAATCGTTTTATTTTAGTTAAATCGTGTAAGAAGTAAAGTATTATTATGTAGTCTTTGGCACAGAAACTGGTACCAGTTGAAAAAATTGCCGAGAATCTCAGTTATTGAAATCTTCTTGCAACAAATTTGGCAATATTCCTGTTCAATTGGATACTAAGTAACTGATCAATTCTAAGTACTCTAAGAAAGTGGCCAACCAACAGAAACAAATTTAAGAAATGCCGTTAATTTGTATTTAAAGCTCCATTAAATTGGAAAATAATGAACCTAATCCATTTATTAGTTGCCAATCTCTTCAAGCGATTACGTTACCGATACTGTAAAACACATGTTTACAAAACTCGCGAAAATAATTGATGCAGTGAACAATCTACTAATAAAGGAATACAATTTATTCTACAAAATAATATTTGCACGTTTCAAAGCACAATACAAAACACATTGCTTAAGGTTAAAGGTGAAAATGCGTTTTGTGTCCCTGCTTGGCGCATCTTCAAAAAGTCGCCAACTGGCGCGTTTTTCCTTGTTGTCTCGCGTAGCTGAAAGCTCCGAGAGACATTACGCAAAAATGGCGTTCCTATGGCGACAAAACCGAAATCCGTGTTTGGCGAGAAAAGGGATCCAAAGCACAGATTAACCAGGTTAAATATTCTACTTACAATTAAGACTACAGAATGTTCTAAAATATAAATCATGGTGAAAGCTCGTTAGAAAGCGGGCGCGCGAGCGTTTCCAATGTCTATGTAAAAGCCTGGATATTAACCATGAAGCTGAAAAAAAAAATTACATTTTGATTTGACTGGAGAAAAGCCTTGAAAATTTAATGCGAAAAGTATAAATGATGCATGCAATTCTAGCTATCTACAGGGAGTTGAGATGATGCACTAAATACTGAATTAGTTTGTTGGAAGCCTTCGCAGATTTATGCGAAATATGTACCTTAAATTGGAATGAAAAAAGCCCTACCAATCGAACTTTTTCAAATATCGTTATAAATTATAGCCTATGTGTTATTCTGATGTGTAAGCTACATTACGGTAAAAGTTTCATTAAAATCCATTCAGTAGTTTTTGCGTGAAAGAGAACAAACATACATCCATCCATACATCCATACATCCATCCATACAAACTTTCGCATATATAATAGTAGTAAGATTATTATATCACTAATGTTTGTCACAGAGAAATAGTCATCAAATGCTGAGATACTATTGCTGACCATAAAATGACGCAGAAAGTTTTTGTCCTAAATCATTTCGAAATTAATGGGAACATTTGACAATTATTTGTGCCAAAACGCAAATTAATGGTAATTTTAATCTTGTTTAAGGATTTTATTAATTTAGTATGTGGATTACTTTACGTTTTGACACAATTTTAAAAAGGTTTTTAATGGAGACATACGGAATCGGCCAAAAAAAAAAAAAACTGAACTGGAACTACCTTGATATACCCCCCCCCCCAATCGGAAATTTGGTGACTTTTTTTTCTCGCCAAGCAAAATACCTGTTTTTGTTGTTGCCACAAAAAAATTGTTGCCACAAAACAGAAAAAAAAAAAATTAAAAAATAGTACAAAGTGCAAGAAAATACAAAATTTGGCAACAACAAAAACCTAAAAGCTGAAAAAACCTAAATTGGCAACACCAAAATAAGAAACAGCAACCCTAAAAAGTCTGTAGGGAGTGCCAGATTTGGCGCGTAATTTTTTGGGGGCATATCAAAGTTATACCACTGAACTTTTCAAATGTGGGAGTATTATATCGATGATTAAGATTTCGCCGCAGTAGATAAATATCAGACATTAATCGTTTTATTTTGGTTACGTCGTGTAAGAAGTAAAGTATTATTCCGTAGTCTTTGGCACAAAAAATGGTCCCAGTTGAAAAAATCGCCGAGAATCTCAGTTATTAAAATCTTCTTGCAACAAATTTGTCAAAATTCCTGTTCAGTTGGATACTAAGTAACTGCTCAATAGTAAGTACCCCGAGAAAGTGGCCAATCAACACAAACAAATTTAAGAAATGCCGTTAAGTTGTATTTAAATCTCCATCAAATTGGAAAATAATGAACCTAATCCATTTATTAGTTGCCAATCTCTTCAAGCGATTATCTTACCGATACTCTACAACACATGTTTACAAAACTCACGAAAATGATTGATGCAGTGAACAATCTATATAATAAAGGAATACAATTTATTCCACAAAATAATATTTGCACGTTTCAAAGCACAATAAAAAACACATTGCTTAAAGATAAATATTCTACTTACAACTAAGATTACAAAATGTTTTAAAATACAAATCATGGTAAAAGCTCGTTAGAAAGCGGGTGCGCGAGCGTTTCCAGTGTCTATGTAAAAGCCTAGATATTAATCATGAAGCTGAAAAAAAATTACATTTTGATTTGACTTGAGAAAAGCCTTGAAATTTTAATGCGAAAAGTGGTAATGACACACGCAATTCTAGCTACTCCACTGACAATAAACTTTTGATCTATAAAACCTGCCTTAGGCCCATAATTAGCTACGGAGCGCCCATTTGGGCTACCTCCGCAATATCGAACTTTTCCCGTGTCGAAAACCTTCAGCGAGTTATGGTCCAGGATGCCTGTAATCCTGAGTTTTATATCCGTACGGATAAACTCATACAGGAGTTAGGCATTCCTACCCTCCACGACTATTCCAACAATCTGGCCAAAAGATTCTTTGAAAGGATTCCCACGGTTGGAAACCCACTGCTGGACAGCCTTCCGTCCTACGACCCGGCTGATCCAGCTAACCATCGCCGGCCCCGCGCCTTGTTGAGATAAGACACGCACGGCACTTTCCGCCGCTCGCCGCTGGGACTAACACCCCCTACAACCTTTGCTACTCCCTTTTTTAGGGCTTCTTACTTTATAATTGTTTTTTTTTTATGTATATTTATTCTAGATTTTTGATATTTTTCAAAACCTAAAAACGCTTGGCTTTTGACCTTGCGGAAAAAAAAAAAAAACTGTACTTTGTACTTTTTACACTTCTTTTAGTATCCCCTTTTTACTATTTTAAGTAATTATGTTTTTCTTCATTTTTTAATTTTTTTTTTTAAGCTTCTGACAAATGCCAGCTCGTAATTGGTTTACAAGTAAGCTCATGCTCATTTCACCCTAATACAGACCTCCGAGGTAAAGGGTCACGCCCTAGGTACTCGGAAGGTTCGCCGTATTTTAGATTGCGTTCTAATTCTAGCTATCGACAGGGAGTTGAGATGATGCACTAAATACTGAATTAATTTGTTGGAAGCCTTCGCGGATTTATGCGAAGTTTGTACTTAAATTGGAATGAAAAAAGCCCTACAAATCGAACTATTTCAAATATAGTTATAAATTATAGCCTATGTGTTATTCTGATGTATAAGCTATATTATGGTAAAAGTTTCATTAAAATCCATTCAGTAGTTTTTGCGTGAAAGAGGAACAAACATACATACATCCATCCATCCATCCATACAAACTTTCGCATATATAATAGTAGTAAGATATTATATGCACTAAATTTTTTTTAGCAATTATCCTGCATTTGGCATGTAATTTTTTTAAATATGATTATGACTGACAAATGCTTGAAAGAAATATTTAGAAAGTGAAAATTTTGATTTATGAAGAGAATTAACTCTATGCTGAAGTCCATACTTTAAAATAAATATTTACCTTTTTCATTGCGTAACCTGACACTAGAAACAGTCGCATAATTGTTTTGTATTTCTTCTCTCTCTCTTTCAGTGAGCCAGATTTTATGAAAATATTATTTTCAAGTTAAAATTATTTTCCACATAAAACAATTGATTACACCCAATCAATATTGATTACAACAATCCAAACGCCCACCGTTTTATGATTCTAAACTTCTTTAAATTATTATTTTGTAACGTAACAAACATAGAGAAGATAAAGTATAAGTGAGGTCAGAAGGGAGCGAGACCTTTCATTTAATATTAATGGCAACACAAATTTATTCCAGACTAGCGGTACCCGCACGGCTTTGCCCGTGGTATAAAATTAAAAGTTCATTTGTAAAAAAATGATATAGCAGAAAAAAATACTCTATTTTAGTTATAATTCAACTATAATTCCTTCAAAGTATGATATAAAAATTTGGTATGGACCCTACACTACTTCCTTTTACGTGTAAATTTCTTAGTAGATGCCTTAAGTGCTAAAATAGTGCTTGAAGTGAGTAAGATAACAATTCAAACATTTGCATCCCTAGTTTGCCACGAAACAATGCAAAAAAAATGTTTTACAATGATTAATCTCCTAAATATCGCCGATTTTAACATCATTCAGTAGATTTTTCGCAAAATATCGCCAATAGCGCCAAATTGAACCCAAAAAAATTTTTTTTTCGCTAAATTTATTGCCAACTTGGCGATATGTCGCCAAATTGGCGTCAAACACTTGGTGACCAAAAGCTTGGCGAGATATCGCCAAGTGGTCGCGCCAATTCATATCACTTTGGTCTGCATTGAAAGCCCTGATTACCCCATAAAAGGGGTAAATCACCCCCTTGGGGACATTCGAATGCAACCCCAAAGATAGGTGCACAAAAATAAGCCAAAAGAAAAAATAAGAAAAATTTTGTTGCTCACAGAAACCAACAGAAATCTTACCAAAGTTTAAAAGAAGAAGAAAGTTTTCTTTCCTAACTTCAAAAACAAAATAATACATTTTCCGAAATGACATACTTTAGAAAGAACGTTGCAATATCGCAATAAGATAGAAGTAAATATACTGAAATAGAATTGAATGCCAAATTGTAAAAAAGTCGCCAAAAAATAATTTTTAATATTGTCTTTCATTATTTATTAAATGCAATTATTGCTGCAAATTACAGTCCAACAATAAATAATCACATTGCAAAAGTATATTTGGAGCAATTTTTTCTTTTAAACTCAACTGATCCTAAAAATTTTAAGTATTAGTCATAGAAATTTC
>JAXGGA010022586.1:0-14747 GCA_038373865.1 Uloborus plumipes
CTTTTGTTCAGGCGAAAAAGGGAGAAATGTTCTTTTTTTCCAAACAGATCAAGACCTCACACGAAAATCGCTATACCCCCCGCCAGCATCATGTTTTAAACACACAACATTCATTGACATTTGAGACGAGGACACTTTCCGAATGAACTTATTCGATGGCACGAGCGTCACGGCCTATGGGGATTCGGGGACGCGTCCCCCCAATAATTTTGAAGAGGGGGACAGTCCCCCCAATCTTTTTTCACAAGTTCAACTTAAAAATTTAAAAAATTCAGAAATAAGAGGACACACGTTACAATAAATCAATAATCAACTGATACATTGATTTCTGAAAAAAGAAAGTTCTTCGTATGAAGACATTTTAAAGAATAAAATAAAGTAAGCTATTTAATTTTATGTCACTTCCCATCTGCGGCAAGATAAGTGGGGATCGAAGATCACGTCCCCCGGCAAGAGGTTCCCATCCCCCAAATATTTTTTCACAAGTTTCACTTGAAAATTCAGAAATAAGAGGACACACGTTACAATAAATCAATAATCAAGTGATACATTGATTTCAGAAAAAAAGAGTTCTTATGTAGACAATAACCGGACAAAGTAAAGTTAGCTATTTAAGTTTGGCGCAAATTCCCTCCCTTGAAAATTTTTCTTCTCAACTCTCTAATTTTACATATTTTTTATTTCTTCAATTTTTATTAATATTTTAGCTGTTTGAAATTTGTATGATCAATCAAACCTTTATTCATACTGTATTTTAAATTTCATTCTTTTTTTCTATGTTTGCAAAAAGTTATGAAACCCAAACTTTAGAATCTCTACTGAACTCTGAATTTTTAAACTTTTATGTTTAAGTGGTTTTCTGAGATATTTCTACGACGTCTTTCTTTTATAAAAATGGTCGCTTTTAGTTACTTAGAAATGATCAATTTTTCATTACAAGAGAAGATATCAAGAAAGCGTTTTGTTACCAACTGTCCTTTCAATAGCCGTTCTTTCTTTCCGTGATAGCCAAGGGCGCATTTAAGGGGGGGCCGCCCCCCCCCCCCCGAAATCGAGAAAGATTTTTTCAAAAGTAGGTGTTCGGTTCGTGTTTGCTCAAAAAAAAGAAAAAAAATCCTTAAGAAAAAAGCCCACTCTCTATTAACATTGTTTTCAAAGGTGTATGTAAGGGAAGGCCCCAGAGGGTCTTTCCCTCCTATACCGCCCCCCCCCCGAAAAAAAATTCGATTTTTTTTTTATTATATAAAGGTAGTTATTATTATTCGGTTTAAGTTTACTCTTAAATTATTTACATACTTTTTGCTTGAAATACTTAAATAAATAAATAATTATTGCTGATAATAACTCGTTAGATGGCACCAGGCAGTGGTGCAACCCATAGGGTCAGGGAGCCCTTGTGCATTTACTCAAGAGAAAAAGAATGTGTCTTGGGAAAATGAAGATATTTCAATTAGAAAACGCATAGAAAAAATCCTAATCATTTCGAATAGAAATCTTTAAATAAAAATATTCAACACATGTAGATTATTAGTCAGCAAATTACGTCTCTCTCTTTCTTCTCATTCCCCTTTTTTTCTAGTCAGTCAGGAAATAAGAGTCTTTAAAGTAATGCTACACTCAATAAATTTAAAATAAAGTGTAATCATTCCTCCCGCAGAACTTTAAAATAAGTGTAAGATTCCTCCCCAAGAAATTAAATAAGTGCAATCATTTTCGGTTTTAGTTTTTTCACAAATAATTTCCAAGCTTTCAGCTGAACAAACAAAAGAAAAAAAAAATCGAAAAGAGGTACTGTATTTTCGGGGAGATGGGCCGCAAATACGCAATACGCAGCCGCACTACTTCCTTAAATGCACAGAAGAGTAGAAGTGATTTCATTAGATCGCCGCATCGAATCAGCGTATAAGTATAATCCGCATAAAACACAGTTAAAAATTTATCTGCAAAACGTATTCTAGCAGTATACTCCTATGGACATCATCAAAAACAAGACAATACTTCAAAACGTTTGCGACATTTGGCGATAATTGCAACTTATATAACCCTGGCCTTTTGCTGGTTGTTTCACAGCAATTTATTTCCCATTCTGTCAGCAATGGCAGCTGAGCGAGCAATTCTTTGTCTGAATTCATTGTGGTTATTTTTTGTGCGCAATTATTCCTGATGCCTTATCACAGCTTTTGATTCGCTTGCTACTTCCTCGTTGCATTTCCCCCTTTAAAAACAACAAAGTCAGAAAAGAAACTTACATGTATAGCCGTAAGCCGCATGGATATGCAGCGGAGGTAAAAGCAGCGTTTAAAAAATTTTATGACAGAAGAAGTTCAAGCCGGCCGAGCTAGAAGGGGCACATAATTTTCAATCTCTTACCAGGTGAAATTAAAGAATAGAGTGCCTTCTCAGTGGCGGGTAGTCGGGTCGAGGCCGTATATCCGCCAAGCATGAATTCAAAGAAGGCTCATGACCCCCCTTAAAGAGTCCAAAGAGATCTTAAAATTTCGCTTTTACAACGTGTAATTTAATTGCAGTTTCAAGACTTCAATATCCAAAAATTTTCGGAAGAGAGTTCTTTTCCAGCTTCTTCTTCAATACCTTGGTCAAACATTGCTCAAATGGATTTAGAGATTTAAAATTCAAACAGTTAACGGTAGTTGATATCCCCCTTACTTTTCTATAGTCTTTAGCTCTAAAATGTGTTTTTAGAAAAGAGAGAGCTCCCGAATTACAGTCTCTATGCCCAAAAATTTCCGGAAGAGTCCCTAAATCCTTTTATTATCCTAAATGTTGTCAGACAAAGCCTAAAAGCAGTTGTTCCTATCAAGAATCATGGCGTAAGCGGCGCTATTGAATTATTTTTAAGGGGCGTTTTTAAAAGTTTTTGTTTTCTTTTTCTTTCACGTGTGGCTCTCGTTTTTAGAGGGATCTTCGTGGAATTCTTGGATGATAAGTTTTTGCTCTTGGGGTAATGGGCACCTCTGCTAAAAGTAAAATTTTGAACCTTCAGTTTCAAAAAATAGAGCTTAAAATTGCATTCTTGAAGCTTCAATGCCGCAAAATTTCGGGCACAGCGCCCGAATCCTGCCTCTTCTCTTGACGGTATTAAAGATAACCTAAATAAAATGTTTTTAAAACATTAATTTCGAAACATTTCGGGAGAGAGTCCTTTGCTAACGTTACTACCAAAGATGGTCTAAAGTAAAGATGGCTTAAGGTTTCAATTTTGAAAATTTTCGGAGGGAGATCCCTAACCACTTTTTGTCTCTTAACGTCTCCAAAGAGAACGCGAAATTGCTCATCTATATATCGAAAACCTTTCAGGGGAGGGTCTTTGAACGTTTACTTCCCGAAGATAACTTAAATGAGACTTCAGTTTAAAAAAAAAAAAAATCTCATCTTCTTTTCTTTTACTCTATCATGAAGAAATATATCCTGAGTTGTGCTTCAGTGTCAAAATATTTCAGGAGAGATGCCCCGAGTCTTCTCAATTCCTTTAACGTCACTAAAGATAGCCTAAAATTGCGTGTTTAGAATTAAAGTTCCAGTAAGTTTCCCAGAGGAGTCTTGATCCTCCAACGTCATCAAAGGTAGCATAAATAATTTTAATTTTGAAAAAAGTTTTGGAGGGAATCTAAAACTTCGTATCTTTCTGTCTTTTCCAAAAATTACAATATTTTAATTCAATTTGTTCTACCTGTCTTACAGTAATAGCGAAAAAAAAAAGAAAGTTGGGGTGGGGGGGGGGGGGGCTAAGCTTGATTTTATGGGCCACCTACGAAATAAAAAACCTATATGCGCCACTGGTGATAGCGCAGTTGACTGTCGACTGTCAAAAGAAGAAGGATGGGTAATCGCGGACTTAGTTCGCGGATAGGTAATGAGGGGTCGCAATGTCTCTGAGTCAGACTGAAGAAAACGGGGTTCCCACCCAGACGACACTTTTATTTGGCAAAAAACGGCTCCTTTTCGTATTGGGACAAATTGTTATCGAACATTCAAGCTGTTTTTCGTTTTTTGACCGGAGTAGGAGTGATTAGCAAATAAGTTCCGTGAAGAATCTGTTCTTCCGACTCCCATTGTGCTGCTTTCTATAGTAATTAACAAAATACAGATGACCTTCGACCCTGGGGTTCTGTGTGGGTTGATATCTTTTGTCTGTCTCATCTTATTTTTCATGTTGCTTGAATTTGTAAAGTTAGACAATAGGTATGTTAACTCCAAATTCATTTAAAAAGAACAAAAGTGAAATGTTAATGGTAAGATATCTATGTGTTATAGTACGTCACGTAGCATTTTGCAGCAAGCTCACCAGTTCAACTTTAATGTGCGGGGGGGGGTTGTCAAGGGAAGCATACTCAGTATAAATAAGAAAATAAAAAACAAAACACCTTTGTAAATCTTTGCACAGAAATCGTTTCTAAAACCCGGGGGGGGGGGGAATAGACGCCTTCCCTCTGGCTACCCAAATTACAGATCTTTTTCGTACCGCACGATGAAATTTTTTTAAGCCAAAATGAGATCAATGTCCCCCCCCCCCCCAATTATAAGACCTCGGTGACGCTATGTTCGATGGTGACAAGCCAATAAATCGCCTGAATTGCCCCTTCCTAATGATTTCCTGTCATCGTCTCCTCTGCGGGTCGTCGCTTTGCAGGTGGTGATCGTCCTGTTCTTAGGCCCTGGGTGATTGTAACCACTTTTTGTCCTAGGGCTCCTTTCTCTTTCTAGGGCCCTGTTTTTGTCCTAAAAGCCTATCGGCGCACAATCCTGATCGGCGCGGTGACAATTAAGGCTGTCGGAAATTTTCAAACGAAATGCGGGATGGGGAGGTCTAGAAGAAACTCGGACGAATCTCTTCAATAGCGCTGCTTTCACTCGGTGTCTGTTAACCATATGGAATGGTGTCGGATTCCAAAAGTCGTCGGATGGTTGAATGATTTTAACATTTTTGTTTTAACTATTGGTACGACACAACCTATAATTCGGTGTGATGAGTTAGGCGCGAACTCGTATATGAAGAAGAAAGTGCAGCTCAAATTCAAAATTGAATTCTGCATCACAGAGGTAAGCACTTATTGTTTTATTTAAAGTAATGATGGAGCTTCGCTTTTCAATTTGCTTGGGATAAATGGGACCGCTTTTTAGAACAGTTCGTTTTTGAAGCCTTATATAGAAGTTTTAAAACACAAGAATTTAAACCTATTGACTACTTATTTTATCTTGGACGTTATAAATGAACAAATGTCCACCATTATTTTCCAAAATAATAATTTACGGTTTTAATGATTATTTAAAAAAGATCACGTGGGTGTCCCACTTAACCTATACTAAAAGAAAAAGAGGTCACCCACCTTTTATTTAAATTTGAAGCAAGGTAAACTAAAACAGCGGTTCTCGACCTTTTTTGACCAGCGGACCGTCAAGAGCTGTTGAACAAAACCTGGACCGATGATGTTCTTTCTTTTCTTGTCTTTTTACTTTCCTCTTTTTGGTCGTGGGAGGGGGGAGGGGGGAGGGTCCTTCATTTGCGGAACGATAAAACATGTTTTTTTTTTTTTTCGACTTTAAGGGAAAAAAAAACTTTTGATAAGAAGGCAATTAACCCTACACTGCATGATTTTTTATTTTTCGTAGAAAAAAAATATATGTGTTTGTCAATGCAATAAGAAAACATGGAAAAATATTTTAAAAAAATTTAACTCTAAATTTTCACACCCTTTCTAATTCAAAATAGTTTTGTTGCCAAATGGCTACACCATGCATTCAACAGATAAAAATGATTGTAAATGATAGTCTTGAAATTAGTTTTTTTTTGTAAAAAAATAGAGGAATTGAACATTTGGTGCACTGTACTCTTGTAATCCTTTACATTTGGACATTTTAAATTATTGTTTATATGTACTTCGTACTTTCCTATGATCAATTCTGTCAAATCTGATGTCTTTTGGAGGCTCTCTCGCGCAAGCTTTTCTTTCTTTTTCTCTTTTTTTTTTTTTTTTTGGTTTGTAACTCTCTAGTTCCTCTGTAGCTAATGGTCTCTTTTTAATATGCTTTTATTAATTTCACATGTCGATTTGTTTGTATGTATGTATGTAGTATGTACTCTGAATAAAAGATAAAATTTTACGTTCTTTGCAAATATAAAAGTAATATATTTAATATTATTTTTAATACTAAAGGCTAAACTGTATTGCATATTGATGTATTATAAGTACATGTAAACTTAGAGCCGCTATATAGACAGGCCGACGCATCAAGATTAAGTTTCACCACTTTGGATCCAATTCCTTAACTTTTACTTTCAAATTTTCATTGTTGCGGAGTAGGGTTACCAGAAAAACAGTTTTGGCACATTGCTAAGCTTTGCCAAATCCACGTGCCGCTAATAATTGCTCACAGTGAAAAATTACCAAAACGCGATTACTGGCCAGAAAAGACAACCACTCAAACACACAAACACGCGCTGGATCCAAAGTGGTGAAACTTAATCTTGATGCGCCGGCTCGTATATATAGGGGCCTTATGTAAACTTAAGTGCGAATATTCAGTAGTTTTGAAAATCAGAGGGAAACCCGTGATGATCACAGCGCATTCCAGTGTAAAAGCGTATTTTTTAGTTTTTTTTTCAAAACTATATTTTAAAATTATTAATGACTTTACTTGTCCGTGTAAGCACAACGTTTGTGCTAACTGAAATCTAAAATGAACACGTTTTAAAGGCTTTTTCCCTATTGATTTTTTGTTTGTTCACTCTGTTGAACATCAACTAAACATTGATAATTGCGAGGTCTTATAAACGGTAGAACAGCCGAAAGTACCACTTTTGGGTCTGCATGATTATATTATACCTTCCAAAAATAGAAAGAAGCTAGCGCGAAACATAAACAAAGCACATACTTCATGAACTATAGAGATGAATCGAAGCAGGCACGTGCCAACAGGGGGGGCAGGGGGTTTCTTTGCCCCCCCAGTCTTTGAAGGAGGAGAGGCAAATTTCATTTCTCGCCCCCCACCCCCCCCTAGTTCCGAAAAATAATGGCTCACATGCGTTCAACGACAGTTAATAGATGAATTAAAACAAAGTACTTTTTTGGGTATAATCGCAGATGGCAAGACAGATATTGCAGGAAACGAGCAATTCAGTTAGTGTGTCAGGTGGATGAATCCCGTCACATCTGAGGTGAGGGAGGAATTTTTGGGTATGTACTCCCCAAATGACACAAAAGCCAGTATATTGTTTCATGCAATTGAGGATGTGATGATAAGACTTGGTCTTGAGAAAGTAAGAGGGCACTGCTTTGATGGAGCTAAAAACATGAGTGGCCATATAAATGATGTTCAGAAACTGATTCAGGAAGTCCAACCCAAATCATTATTTGTTCACTGTAGCAACCATTCCTTGGATTTATGTCTACAAGAAGCTGCCCGGTCTTGCACTTTAATTTGTGAAGTCATGGCATTGGTGAAAGATGTTTCGAACATCATACTATCAGTAGATATAAAAGGCCGGTTCTAGGACAGGAGGCGGCTATGCGGCTGTAGCCGCCTCCCACAGCCACCTCCCACAGCCTCCTCCCACAGCCTCCTCCCGCCACCACCTCCTCCCACAGCCGCCTCTTCAGGGCCGCCGCGAGGGTTTTCGCGCGAATTTTGAATATTTTCCCGCGAATTTTAGGACTTTGAATTATTTTTGTGAAAGGTTACAAGGTTTTTCCCGCAAATTTCTGAATATTTCCCGCGAATTTCAGGAACTTAATTTTATTTTAGGTGCTCGTGACGCCATCTATTGAGTGAACGAATTTAATTTTTTTTTTTAATTTCGGACTTTGTCAATTTCCTGAAGCGGGGTTCGAACTCGAACCAAAAGTTTTCCTCTCGATTATCAAACAAACGCGCAAACCAACTAGGCTATGAAGCTCTCTTCCTCTTCAGCACTAATTGTGATCACAATATAATTGAAGATTGTATCGCCGTCTGTTGATTACTCGAAGATGTTAATTTGCACGCTAATTTATTTTGTAATTCGAACTTTGTCTAATTTTTGCAACTTAGTTTTTGTAACCTATTTCAATATAATTTTTTATTTTAAAGAACGATGATGCTGCCATCTGTTGATGGAAATTTATTTTTTTTCAAATTTAATTATTTCTTCGAACTTAATTTTTTTTTCAAGCCGAAATCGGACTTTGTCAATGAAAATTAATTTTTTTTTAATGTTTATGATAATCCGACCCAATGTACTGATTAACTATTTTTTATTAACCTGCTAATTTATTTAATTAGGAATTAGTCGAATTTAATTAATTTCACACAATCGAATGAGAATTTTATTTAGGAATTCCCGACTTTGCATGTTTTTTCACGAATTTTACTGTTTTTAAGTTTCCCCATACTTTTACAATATCATTTTTAGAACTTTGTCGAACGCTTCGCAAATTTAATTATTTTTTTTTCCAACTTGGATCATTTTTTCAAACCGAAATAGAATTTTTTCAGTGAAAATTAATTTTTTATGCTGTTGATCGCTATAATGAATGACTTTTTAATTGCCATCCCATTTTAATTAGTAATTAGTCAAATTTAAAAAAGCCCACACTTCCGAATTTGATTATTTCTATAAAGTTCAGGACATTGCATGTTATTTCACGAATTTTACTGTTTTTTAACTATGTCCCTGCTTTTACAACTTAATTTTTAAACTTTTTCGCCACTTCAAAATTTTTCATCTAATCTACTATGACTTAATTACCTCGACCCCAAAACAAACTACATTGATACAAATAATCATTACATACAAGACTGACAATTACTCACACACAATAGACCACACATTGATTTTTACTACTTTTATCCGATTATACTCAACCCTCGACTTTCATGTGAAACCTCAAACATTCATACAAACCCCTTCACTATCATTCAAACACACATGCATCCATTCATTAAGACTCAATTGTTAAATAAAATTTCAAACATCAAGTCAATGAGTCAAAAATTTCAACCATTAAGTGAAAAATAATCATACTCTGCCAATAAGAGATTACTCGGTCGTTAATACATTAAAAATCAAAATCAAATTTTTCACAATGTCGAAGTTGAAAATTAAAATTTTTACAATGTCAAGATTAAAAATCAAAAACTTTTTTTTTTTTGCAACGTCAAAATCAAAAGTTAAAAATTCCCCCATGTTGAAATTAAAGATCGAAATTTATTCTCCAACGTCAAAATTTAAAATCATTTCGATACACTCAAGTTAACATTGGTTTATACATTCGAACACACAAATTTTTTTACATTCACTATCATTTCACCCAATGAAACTTATAAAACACTTTAACTCACACAACACTTGATAAAAAAAATTAACTATACGAATTATTCTGCATGCAATCAATTGAAATGAAACAAGAAACTTACCTTCTGTTGTGTGAATCACAATGGTGCAACTCCGCAGGAAACAAATCCCATGGTAGATAATCAAGCAATAAATGGAATCACATTAATTGAGTTATTTTTTACTTTTACAACTCGAATTAACGTAACTCCACTCACGCTATTTTTCGCAACTTTTCCGTCAGCTTGATACGATGTCAACTCCTAAATATCCCGATTTCAGGCAAGATGTCTCGGCAAGCTTTCCTTTTTCCCTGGGTACCTTCTCCATCCACAAAATCCATCCCTTCACATAGAAGTCGAACACTCAAATGGCGTGTAATCAGAAAGATAAGTGAATCATTACTGATAACTGATGACCACGTGACACTTAATCATCACACCCTGACCACAAGCGACCTTTGTCTTATCAGTTCGCGCATGTGCAGCACTGGTAGTATCAGTGATTTCATCACAATCCAATGAAAGTCTTGGATTAGAGTGACATCACTGTTTTTAGATTAGTTCAAGTTTTCAAACATTTTAATTGGTCACATAAAAGTGACGTCACATTGTTCATTTTGTCAAGCTTACCTTAATTTTAAAAATCACTTCTCTCTCAGATAGAATGCTCTGTTGATTACCCGATAATGTTAATTTGCATGCTAATTTAATTAGTAGTTTTCCAAAGTTAATTAATTCCATCATTAGAAAAATTTAATTATTCTCTTTGTTTTCAGTTATAGTTTTCATCAGAGTAGTAAGTTAGTTCTATTATTTTTCAGGACTCGATTTTTTTTTCCAAGTCAATTGAAATTAATTTTTGTTATGGGAGCGAGCCCACTAACCCGACGTATTTAATTCTTTAATTATTTCATTTCTTTAATCACTTCATTTCTTTAATCACTTTATTTCTCTAATTACTTTTTTCGAACTTAATTTATTTCCAACAGCTGGGCTAACTCGAATTTTACAGTGATTGATTTGGAACTTTGATAATTTTTCAACGAATTTAATTGTTTCTTAGAACTTCAATTGTTTTTCTGACCGAAATGAGATTTTGCCAGTGAAAATTTTTTTTTTTTAGGTTTTTTGATCTATTTAATTACTTAATTTTCTTCATTGATTAAATTTCTTTACTTATTTCATTTCTTTAATCACTTCATTTCTTTAATCAACTAATTCTTTTAATTTATTTCCACCAGCTGGGGTAACTCGAATTTTACAGTGACTGATTTGGAACTTTGATAATTTTTCAGCGAATTTAATTAGTTCTTAGAGCTTCAATTGTTTTTCTGCTCGAAATGAGATTTTGCCAGTGAAAATTTTTTTTTATGTTTTTGATCATCCGGCCCTGCTATAATGAGTAACTAATTTTGAATAAGT
The DNA here is from genome assembly GCA_038373865.1 of Uloborus plumipes. Taxonomy (NCBI): domain Eukaryota; kingdom Metazoa; phylum Arthropoda; class Arachnida; order Araneae; family Uloboridae; genus Uloborus; species Uloborus plumipes. The sequence goes on from JAXGGA010022586.1 coordinate 10,756, forward strand.
CTGCTAATTTAATTGATGATTAAACTTGTAATTAGTCAATTGTAATTTATTTCACCTTATCGAATTTGATTATTTGTACAGAATTTTCAAATTCAAAGTTTTCTAGTTTTCAAAATTTATTTATCTTTCTCCACGGTTCCAAATATTTTTTACCAGTTTGAATATTTAATCATTCTCATACGAACAAAACATTAGAACTTACTCTTAATATTAATTTGGCTGAATCTGTTTCACAGTCATTTCATCATTTCCAGTGTAAGAATTTTTCTATACTTTATGAATGAATCTAACGAAATTGCACAACAAATGTAGAATCACATGTAGCCTATTACAAAACCTTACATCAAAACCACAGAAAAACATTAACATTACGAAGGTTGCTTACAAGGAGTCATATAGAAAGATACGAAACAATGATACTCGTAAAACACTTTATATCTCAAAACTTTAGTTCCTAAGAGTTCCCTTCCCCGACATTTACCATCACTCTGCATTATTTTGCAAGCAATTATCTGCTAATGGATTAAATTCTTATAACAACTCTAACATTTATACGGTATTTTCTAGCTTCCTACATATTACATCGCATTTTTTTTTTTCTACACTTATTCATTTTCTCAAAACTTAATCATTTCCAATGCATGAGTTTTAATGTTAATTTCGTGTTTTCAAAGAATCTCATTTCTCATTTGAAATTGAAACATGCAATTTTCATGACTTGAAAATTTTTCAAAAAGAAAAAAAAACTTTAACTAAAAATTTACGATCTTACAAAAATTTGAATTTTCTCAGCTACACACACAAAAAAAATTAGATATACAAACTATTGAAATGAAACAAGAAACTTACCCTTATGTTGAGCGAATCACAGCGATGTTCTATGAATGAATGGCGATTAGTAAAAGCAATAAAAGAGATTACACTAAATGAGTTGGTATTTCAATTTACAACAACAAATGATGTAATCTCCCTCATGCTTTATTTCGCACATCAACACAAATCCAAACACCGACATGTCGTGAAATTTGCATCAAAAGCCGGGAGTCAACGAAGATCACAGAAGTCCTTCCGAAACATTTCAACAACCATTTCCATCAAACCCAAGGCTACAAATGATTTATCTTGATCAAATCTGACCTCATACTGATAACTAAAGATCACATGACGTCTTATCAGCAGCAAGCACATGATTAAGACCACCAATCATCTCTACCCACATGCAAACTTGCATGGTATCAATAAGATGAAATCAACTTCAATCACATATAAAGAACAATTAATCAGAACTAACTTAATGACAAACTATTATTTTCAGATTTCGAGTATTAGTTATGAATAATCTACATCATTTAATGCAATCTATATTTTCCCCCGACTCATACATCACTTTCGTCATAGTTATCACAACTTTGAATTTTTAGCTAATATACTATCATCCCATAGTTTGTTAATTTAATTAACTACTCCATTAAGTGAATTCCTCTTTATCGAGTTACATTATTTCTACGAAATGCCCAAACTTCAATTATTTTCCGACTTCTCTTTTTTTCAATGGAGTTGTGTAAATTATTTATCACTCCTAAGTAACAATCCAATCAAGTGAATCATTTAATGAACCAAACACAAAACTTCAACGGAGGAATAATAGTTCGATCATTCTATCAATAATACTTTACTATTTTTTCTAAGTTTTATATCATGAATATCCGTTTTTGTATCATGAAGTTTTACATTTCTCATTAAGTTTAACTTCAGAAAAATTAATTTTCAAAAAATATTTGCGAGGAAAGTTTTGCTTACGAAAAAATTTAAGTTAGATTGAAAAAAAAAAGTCTCTTTTTTTTTTTTTTTTTCTCTCTCTCTCTCTCTCTCGAATCCATACTATATAACTAGTGCTAATATTTAAATTTCCTTTCGACTTCCGAGTCTTTATTTCTTTTCACATAGCATAACATGATTTATATTAAACAAGTTTGCGATAATTATTTGCACTCATTGCGTTACTTACAACTTGTACTTCTATCTAAATTATTGTGAATGTGAATTTGTCTTAGCTTATTCTTAACAAGTCTGGCAATAATTTATTGCATTCATCTAATTAATTATTTTGAATGTGAATTTAACAACTTCCACACCTACCATACATTGCAATTTTTTTTTTTTTTTTCGCAATGTTTACTTTTTACATGTTTGAAAGATTTTATGTTGGAAAAAGTTTAGTGTTTATGAAATATCATTGTGGAATACTTTGTGATAATAAACTTTTCGAACTTCAATTATTTTTACACGAGGTGAGTATCGAACATGCGACCTTCTGATCCAAAAGGCATTTTTCAGATTTCGAGTATTAGTAATGAATAATCTATATCATTTGATGCATTCTACTTTTTCCCCCGACTCCTACATCAGGTTCGACACAATTATCACAACTTTGAATTTTCAGCTAATATGCTAACATCCCACAGTTTAACAATTTAATTAACTACTCCATTAAGTGAATTCCTCTCTATCGAGTTACATTATTTCTACGAAATGTCCAAACTTCAAATATTGTCAGACTTCTCTTATTCAATGGAGTTGTGTAAATTATTTATGACTCCTAAGTAACAATCCAATCAAGTGAATCATTTAATGAACCAAACACAAAACTTTAACGGGAGGAATAATAGTTCGATCATTCCATCAATAATACTTTGTTATTTTTTTTTCTAAGTTTTATATCATGAATATCCGTTTTTATATCATGAAGTTTTACATTTCTCGTTAAGTTCAGCTTCAGAAAAATTACCTTTAGCCTTTTCGACTTGGAGAGGTTTTTTTTTTTTTTTTTCGAATTTATTTTTCAAAATTTTGCAATGTTATTAGTATATTTTTTTTCATCTTAAGTTTTATGAAATTTGCTGAGTTGAATGTAACGTTTGAAATTTTCATACAACATTTTACTATGTTAGTTCTAAATAATATTTTCTTCTAAATTTCATTTCATGAGTATAAGTTTTTTTTTTTTTTTTTTCGTTTTCAATAAGATCTCCCTAAGTTCAACTTCAGGAAAATTGCCTTTAGTCTTTTAGACTTGGAGAGTTATTATTTTTTTTTCGCATTTATTTTTCGAAATTTTGCAATGTTATTAGTATATATATATATTTTTTCATCTTAAGTTTATGAAATTTCCTGAATTGAATGCAACGTTTGAAATTTTTATACAACATTTTATTATGTTAGTTTAAGTTTTATCGTTTCACCGTTAATACTGGATAATATTTTCTTCTAAGTTTCATTTCATGAGTATAAGTTTTTCTATTTCAATATTATTTTCAGAGGAATATTTTGTATTAAGAAAATTTGTTTACATAGGAAGATTATTTTAGAAAAATAATATTCAATGTGTTAGACATTTTTTTTTTTCCTTTTGCGGAAAAGTTTTAAGTGATGAAAATTTTTAAATGAAGAAAAATTAATTTTCAAAAAATATTTGCAAGGAAAGTTTTGCTTACGAAAAAATTTAAGTTAGATTGAAAAAAAAAATTATCTTTTTTTTTTTTTCTCACGAATCCATACATGTGCCAAGTGTTAATACTTAAATTTGCTTTTGACTTCAAAGTCTTTGTTTCTTTTCTCATAGTATAACATGATTTATATTAAACAAGTCCGGCAATAATTTAGATAGAAGTACAAGTTGTAAGTAACGCAATTGAGTGCAAATAATTATCGCAAACTTGTTTAATATAAATCATGTTATACTATGAGAAAAGAAACAAAGACTTTGAAGTCAAAAGCAAATTTAAGTATTAACACTTGGCACATGTATGGATTCGTGAGAAAAAAAAAAAAAGATAATTTTTTTTTTCAATCTAACTTAAATTTTTTCGTAAGCAAAACTTTCCTTGCAAATATTTTTTGAAAATTAATTTTTCTTCATTTAAAAATTTTCATCACTTAAAACTTTTCCGCAAAAGGAAAAAAAAAAATGTCTAACACATTGAATATTATTT